>PVIR01011537.1:0-46807 GCA_004026965.1 Petromus typicus
AGTAGCGTTAATGGCTCCTTCTCTGGGACACATAGGTCACACCAGCATGGCCCAAGCTCACGGGACACAAGTTTTGGAAGCCAAATGGTGAAGTCTGACAGCAGAGTCTCACTGAAAGTCTACTGGACACCTCAGCTCTATCAGGACCACATCCAAAGCCTCCCCTTCTCACACTTGGGTCCTCTGAGAGTTTCCTGAAACTGCCACACACACCACTTTACCCAGAAGATTAAAACCATAGACACAGACTCCCCCATGGTTCTGGGGACCAGATGTCCACAATCCAGGGGTCAGCAGGGTGGTCCCCTCCAGAGTCACCAGGAGAGATTCTGGTCCTGGCCTCTTCCTCTTCCACCTGCCCCCAGCATATCCCTTATAGGACACCTGCCGTGCACATAATCCCGGATGAACGCAGATCCAGATACTTAATGACATGTGCAAGGGACACTTTCTCCAATGTGATCATCTTCATAGATTCCGGGGATTTAGATACAGAGAATTCTATTGGGTGCCACCAGGAAACTCTTTATGGTCTTCTAAATATTTTCTCACCTATTAACTTCAATATCTCAGGCACTACGTTAGGGGGGCAATGATTTGCAGAACAAGACCAATTAGGTCCTTGCCTTCATAGAGCTTCTATGTTGTGATAGCGCTCCACTCCCATTTATTTTTCTGTTCATACCAGATACACACATTCCTTTCAGAGCTGTGTTGTGCCACTGATATTCAGAGCACATAACTTTTAGGGAAATCTAGTTAAATCATGGCATGTATGTCGGTTGGAGAAACAAGGGACATGCATGAAAAGTTTCTTTTCAAGTTTTCAAGAGAACAAGAGCAAGGCATAGATGTGCAAATTTTATAAATTCATCTTACAATGTAATTGAAATGCCAAAAGATTGAAGAATTCAATGTTGATGAAGAAACGGATATTAGTGCAATATAGAACAGCTCTGTCTTTGTCAGCTGGCTGTCTTTTGTATGTCATAGGCTGTCACATTCTATTGCATTTCAACTGACTAATTACCCCAGTTTATTAAAACCAAACATGAGTTCACGTATTTTATTTTCCCAGCATTCAAGTGTTCCGGCTACCAAGAACTATTACCTAATGTATATCCTTCAATCCCACGGGGTTTCCAGGTAAGGAAACAAGGGGGTGTGAGAGGAAATGGGACAGCCATTGCCCAGGACGAGTGCTGGACAATGTAATTTTGTAGGACAATATGCATTACACGGAGATGAAGAAAACAAGTCCTGCAACTGTTCGTGAGGACTTGGGCACCACAAGGACCAGGAAGAAGTGGGCAGGCAGACTGGACTCCAACAAATGGACACAGTAGCTCTAATGGAGAGTTATTTTCCATCAGAGTAATGACCCGAGGAAATCAGAGGAAGGAACCATAAATTAGTTATGTGCTGCATGTCTGAGGGCTACCTCAACTGCAAAGTATACACTTAAAGTTTGTTGGATCTGAATGAGGCGAGAGGATGGTTCTTGGTGGCATGTTGGGCGGGAGGGCTCAGGGTAGTGGTTGCTTTGTTTTTAACCTAGATCCCCACCAGAGTGAAGTGCACTTACAAGTGTGATGGAAGGAGTCTTGGTAGATAAAACCAAAGTTGGTCTCATATGAAAAACCAAATGTTGTCATCCTGCAATTGTGTCTATGTGATTGTAGGTTTTTAAAAGAGCCATGGTCAGAAAAGCAGATTCTTAAAAACTAATTAGCACTTGGATTTCCACTGCAGCTGCAGTAACCATTTGGGTTTCATTTGGATTGTACCAAATAACGTGCTGGGAGGAGCAGAGGCTGCCCTTTCCCACTTCTCAGAAAGATTACCCAAACTTTTCAATTGTAGATCTTCTGAGAGTGACATGGTAGTTTTTTGGCCAGGCAGGTGATGTGGGATAGGGGTGATCAGAATTTCTCAGCAACATTTTTGACTTTCATCAATTACCCATGCTAGTCAACGTACTAACAATAACAATAAACAATACTTTGGGAAGTTATGTACATGCAAGGAGCTGGAAGAGAACATCTAAATCTCCAGAACTTGTGTGAACACCTGGTCACAGAGGAAAATGCCACTCAGCTATAGTGACAAACAAGCGCCCAAGACTCAGGAAAGGGAAGGAGCTTTGTTTTTTCCTTAGCCAATTCTGATTGTTTTTTAAGAAAGGTAGTTGCTGCATGCTGTTCCCTGGCTCAATTTTACTCCACTCAGAACATGTCCACACTTCAAAGTGTCAGGAGAAAGGCTCACCCCCAGGGTGCAGTCTTCTTCCTTGCTCATGAGTGGGACATGAGTAAATATTCTTCCATAGTCAAAACCTGGAGTGCCGCCTCCTCCTCCTCCTCTTTCCTCTCCTCCTCCTCCTCTTCCTCCTCCTCCTCTTCCTCCTCCTCTTCCTCCCCTCCTTTAGGAGTTTTCACTTTGAGGCACTGTATTAACAAAATGAACCAAAGCTTTAAAATCAGGAAATTCACTCCGAATGATCCAGATTTTTTTATTATCTTTTTAAACATTCTGAAGGCATAGCCCCTTGAGCTGATATTCCCGCAGAGCCACAATCAGCAGGGTCCTATGGCATGACCCCTTCTAAACAATAACACACTCAGCTGCTGAAGCCCTCAGCCCCTCACATCGCTAGAGAACATTCCCTGTTGTTGCTTGAATCTTGGAAGTTCACAGTCTGCAGAGGCTCGGTGGCCCTCAGAGGCCTCACAAAACCCCCATTTATGGACAGACCCCTTTAGGGTGCCGGGCAGCTCAGGACTCCCTACTTGTCATTCTGACTCCTGCTTGGCCACATTGAAACCCAGAAGACTCTCCCCTCTGTGCTTACCCAAGGCAGGCAGCCCACACCAACACCTCCTCAAGCCCTGCTGTCCAGATAATGTCTTTCTTGGAATTCCAGCACACTGGACTGGCTGAGGAGAGCTGATGTGCTGGAATCTACGGGAGCAGAACCCACCCATCGCTAGGATCACCTTAAAGGCTACACACAGCCTAAAAACAGCCACTACAGGACCCTGGTGCCTCCTGGGACCCTAAAACACTGGCTTATGTCTTCTAATATTAGCTCTTTTGTTACTTCATGGACTCTGTTCTTTTAAGTAGATCATTCCTTGGGAAAAAAATTTATGTCTCATTCTTATGTTTTACAATACAAGTTTTGTATATAGAATGTGAAATAAAGGCTTATTGGTTTATTCTCTGCTGTGTGTTAAAGTAGCTGTGACTCCTGAAAAAGGGAAACTGGATATTCTCTTCCCCACAGAAGCTACTGTTCACTCTCAGTACCCAGAGAAGGATGCTAAGAGCTTCCAAGACAGGAAGGGGGAACCCCCCTCCCTTGGTTGTCCCCTGACAGCGCCAGCTCCAGCTTCGTCTTTCACAGTGAGGCTCAGCACCATCCAGTCAGTGTACAATAATGACACTGAACACCAGAAAAATAAACACACCACTGTGCGGGTGATGTGCTGTTTCCTGATCTGATCGTCGCCTCTGTAGATCGTTCAATTTGTGAAAATTCACTGAGCTCTACACTTACAATTTGTGCAATTTTCTTTAAATATGTTTTATACAATAAAAAGTGGAAAAGAAAGGAATGGAGAAGCAATTGAATATGATTCTTTATTCAGTGTTTCCTGAATGGAACCATATCTGTCCCAGTCTATTCCTCTCTTTATTCAGCGGAGGGGCTGGGTTTATTTCTTTGTGTTTTGTTGTTGTCTAATGCAAGGCCCAGTGTGCAGTAAGGGGGCAGCATGTTCTTGCAGAATAAATGAGCTTGGCCTTGGTACAGCTCTGTACAGTGAGAATTAGCATGCTCCCTTCTCCACGCATCTCATTAGAACCTACGTGTCCACACAACCAGCCCCCAACAGCTGGTTCTCCTTAGCACTGGTCTTCCTTTCTGAGGAACAGACAGATGACACAGAGCTCTATCCTAAGCCTGTCCTTTCATAGACTTTGTCCTGGACACAACAGGCCCTGGCCAGACAGTGCCAGGAGTACAAGCTCTGAGATACACACATTGCTTTTGGGGGAAAACAAATATGGAAACAAGTTACTACAGCCATGTGTGAGCAGAGGCTCAATCTGTGGCTGCCATAGGACTATGGACAAAGAACCCCCCAGAGAAGCTCTTAAATCTACCCAGAGAGATCTAGAATTTTTGACAAAGGAGATGACACGGTCCAGGGCAGGGGCTCACTAAGTGATGATCTAGCAGTTTCTGTCAACCACCATTTATGTTGTGAAAGTTTCCCTACCAAAAATGCTCCTTGACTTCCAGTGTAAAACAGTATCTGAGTCAGATTTCCCATTGCTAAACACAAAACCCAGCACCCACAATTTAAAGAAGGAAAGTTTCAATTTAGTTCACAGTCTCAGGGGATTCAAGCTCTCATCATCTGGATCCAAAGAAGGAGCATCCTAGGAGAAAGGCATGATGGAGCAAAAATGTTCATTTTGCAGCAGTCAGGAAGCAGAGCAGGGTTAGCGTTAGGGTTAGAATTAGGGTTAGCAGTGCCGGAGAGGAGGGGGTGAGGGACCAGGTAGAAAACTGCAGTCCCACTAGTCTCCTGGCTAGGTGGCTCCCAATCCAATCAGCTGACACACTGAAATATAATTAACCTTCATAAAAGCAGTTATCTGACTTTGCCCCAATTCTAGCTCAGAAATGAATCAGAAACACTTGAAAATATTTTGGCCTTTCTTAACCTTTCTAATTTCTGAGAGGCGAACAGGTATGACAAAATTATATTACCTTTTATCCTTCATGAGAAGGCATTTCAAACACATCGGTATTCTACTATTTCATCAATAGACAGGCTAGTGTAACATCCTCCCAAAGCAATCCCTCAATCTGTGGCCCTGCTAATGAAGCATAGCTGAAGGAGGACTTTGCAGATGGCATCTGGTTTAGACCTTAAAATAAGGAAATTATCTGGGTGGGTCCAGTGTAATCACAGAAGCCTTCTAAAGTGGGAGAGAAATACAGAAGAGAGAGAGATGACAGAAGAGAGACACAAAGTCCGAGACTCACTTCAACCTCCCTTTTGTGGGCCTGAGGATGTCGGAAGGATGCCACATGCTAAAGGATATGGCCGGTTCTGGCAGACAGAAATGGCAGCCAATGAAAAAGGAGCAATCACAGTCTTACAACCAAAATGAACCAAATTCTGCCAACAACGTGAATGAGAAACAGCAGATTCTCCCGAGCCTCCATGCAGGAACACAGCCTGACTGAGGCCTTGAAACCAGCCAGGCTAGAAATCCATGCTGGACTTTTGATGCATAGGACTGCCCAGTAATAATTCAGGTGTGTCTTTGTTTGGTGATACTTGGGATTAAACCCAGGGCTTTCACACTAAGCTACAATCCCATATATTTATTTATTTTTATTTTAATGTAAGATCTTGCTAAGTCACTAAGTTTCTCAGTTGGGCTCAAACTTGGGTTTTATTTTTCTGCCTCAGCTTCCCAGAGTGCTGGGATTATAGAAATGCCCCATCATACCCAGCCATTAAATTTGCATTGTTTTAAGCTGCTAAACTGATGATAATTCATTACAGAAATGATAGAAAATTAGTATCAAAGGGAGGTCTCATATCTAGTTGGCGTGAAATGTGGCTGTCAAAGAAGTAGCTCTGAGACTGATTCTCATTGGCTCTGACACTGGCTCCTCGTGACCTTAATGAACCCAGCCTCCTGTCATCTTCACATCTGTGTGATCATCAGGTCTATCAACACCTCCCTGTTACCTGGGACTGTGAGATGACACCAGAGCAGGCCAGGAAAGCATGGAGAGAGATGTCAGGGATAAGGTGGGGCTCTGAAGGTGTTTAGAAGGAATATAAAACCACTACATCTTTTGCTCATCAAAAAAAAAAGTTCATATCCACTTCCTAGAAATCTTTATCAATCCAATCCCAAGTGAGATTTTTCTACTTCACCTGTCCATAGTTGTTTCTGTGTAGCTCAGCAGGGGCAGAGTGGAAACTGACGTTATGGAAGGGGAGAGGGCAGGAGAGTCCCAGGAAGCCTTCCATTCTCAGAAACCCAGCCCCCAACAGTGGTCATCATGCGGTTTCAGCCCCAAGTTGTGTTATCAGAAATTGAACCAGAGACCACACACTGAGCTACATCTCTAGCTCTTTTTTTAATTTTTTGGCTTTGTTTTGTGACAGGATCTCCCTGAGCTACTAAGTTTCCTGGGCTTGGCTTGAACTTGTGATCCTCTTGCCTCAGCCTCCCAGGGTGTCATTTTATGGGAACGAACCACCACGCCTCTCTTGGCTCATCCTTACCAGCAAATACTATGCTCCAGAATCTCCCATCTTCAAAAAACTGTCTTTCTTCCCATTTCTTTTCTTCTGAAAAGAGTTTCAGCCCCCCCCCCAACCCCTCCACTGGCTTCTCCATTCATCCCAGGGGTGCTTGTCCCCATCTCTCTTCTTGCCTTTCTGTCTCACAGACCTGCCACTTGGAGTGTGACAAGGCCCTGTGCAGCTTACATTTGTTTGAAGTCACCTCCGCTTATTTCTGATATACAGCCTCTCGGATGTCCCTCTCTTTTGAGAATGCTGCTCCTTGCTCCACTTCAACACACCAGAGCGCCACATGGCTTAGCCCTGAGCATGATTTCACTCCTTCCTGTGGCTCTAAGTGCCATTACAACAGCTGATGTCCAAGCTGTTCTCTAGTCCTGCCATTGGCATTGACTTCTGGGCATCACTCAGAAAGCTACAGCCGTGAGTGAACCAACATGGCTGCTCTGGAGTCCCGGCCCTGCTCTGATTCTTCTCCATGAACCCCCACCCCCAGGACTTGACCTGATCACTCATCATGTGCACAACTCAAAAGTCCAGAGGTAATTTCTGTTTTGCTTTTATTTTACACACCATATCTCACCCATCAGTAAGTTTCTCCAGCCTAGTTCCAAAATACACATCCTGTCCATTCCCTCCCCACCTGCCCAGCCAAGCCTCTATTCTCTCCACAGTGGAGACACTAAAACCAACAACAGATTTTCCAAATTCGCTCTTGCCCCACCTCAATTTTCTACATTTTTAATAAGGAAGATAATCACACTATTAAAAATCTGAGTTAGGTCATTTTATTCTTCTGTCTAACCTTCCCAGTGGCTTCAGGTTACCTTTAAAATGAAATTTAAACTTTTTCTTGGGCTGTAACTGACCATGCCATCCTGCCCCTGCCAACCTTTCATCCTGGCTGGGATCGCTCCAGGCCTGCAGGCTTTTTCCTGTCCCTTCATCTCTCCACCACCAGCTTTGATTTAGGGCCCTAGCACATGTGATCCCTCCGTCTGGAACTCTTCACCTGTGTGGTGCTTCACAGCTGAATTCCTTTCATCATCCCTCAGTTCAAATGTCCCCTCTGTGAGATGCTCAAGTATCTCTCACATGTAACTTTCACTCTACAGCATTTATCGCAGCCTGCAACTTACTTATTTCTTGGTTAGCTTATAAAATGGTGAGAAAAGGAAAGAAGAAAAGAGGTTGGTTATACCTAACTCAGAGAATTACTTGACAGGCAGAAGGCAACAAAATGGGTTTCCAAGAGGTTATAGATAGACAGCATCCTCCTTGGTCTTCTGGGACATTCTCAGTCAGAGTCCTGAGCTCACCTTCCTGACAAGGCCAAGCTGCAGGTAACACAAGAGGTCAAGGACACTATCCATCAGGTCCAGCCATCCACACCAAAGCCCTCAGCATGACAGTGAAGCAAGTGTCTTTGCCATGTCAATATCGGGCAAATGAAGGAACCACAGCAGAGCCTTCATAGCAAAACTGTGAGGTCTTACAAATTGATTGTGGTTTAAAGCCACTAAGTTTTTAGGTCATTTGTCATGCAGTGATTAATATCTGGAATAACAACACAGATCATGCTCGCTTATTTGTGTTTATAAGTCACAGGCAGCTTAACTGCCTCCCTTTATTGGAGAGTCAGAGAACCTGAATCTCTTTCCCTTAGCATGGACAGCCCCAAAGGATAAAAGGCACAGAAAAGAAAAGACACACCCCTTACCCCCAGAAGCTCTGCTCCGATGCCTGCTAGTGATCCTCAGAGAGTCAAGGGCAATACACTTGATGGGTGTGTGCCAAACCAGGGGACTTCTGGATTCAGAGTCTCTATCTTCCCACCCCAGGATTTGTTAGCGGTCCATGTGCCACAACTGCCCTTCCATAAGAAAAGTGTATCACAGGACTTCTGTGACAGTGGGCTTTGGAAATAGCCTTGGTTCAGTCTCCCTTATGTAGTTAGCCACTTAGTTAGCCACATACT
Source organism: Petromus typicus (assembly GCA_004026965.1). Lineage (NCBI taxonomy): Eukaryota > Metazoa > Chordata > Mammalia > Rodentia > Petromuridae > Petromus > Petromus typicus. Next base: position 8,323 of record PVIR01011537.1, read on the forward strand.
TAGCCACCTCAAGTGTTGAACAACTTCTGACAAACTGCAGGACTTCCTTGACATGGCAGTTACCCAGCACTAAGTAATCTCATACCTATCAGGTTTTCTGCTCCTCTGTTGCCACCCACATCCAAGCACAGGGCTCCTGAGCAGGTGTAAGGGCTATATGGGGTACTAATAAGGGACATGGTCACAGGGAGACTGTGAAGTAGGTTATCAGTCTAGATAGGGACACCCACTTAAAACACATAAAACTGTTTCATGAACAAGAGTCCTCCACATATCCTACTCTTGAAATAGCACTGTTCTATTTTGAAAAGTGTCCATAACTAATTTGGTACTGGTACATTTGCCATGTCCAGAACAGAAGACGCCTGGCTCTCTTTGAAACCCCAGGGCCCTCAGACATGAACTTTACTCAATTCAATATTCATTAAGTGATGGAGTGCTTCCTGCATGGGGAATGTCATGGGTACACAAACAACCTAGACTCTTGAAGAACTCACAGTCTAGTGGAAAAGATGGTCATCCAGTGTGTCCTCGAGTAGCCTCCACCTCCTGCGAGAACTAGTTCTGAAGAGGAGAGAGACAGCACGAAGACAAGCCTTGAACTGGGGCTCAATATCACCAGCCCCAGCACGAGCCCTGCTGCTCACTGTGAATTCCCAAGGCATTCAATGCACTTCAGCAGCCTCCCCAGCCTTACTGTGTCATAGGTTCTTGAGAATGGAATAAGCAATTGTCCAGGAAAGCCATTTTAATAGCATAACTGAGGATGTGAGTGAGAGCCCAGAGTGACCAAGCAGATGGCTAATTCAAACCTGGAAATCCCAACTCAGCATTAACCCTTCCTGACTTCTCCCAATAGCTACTGAGCACCTTCTTTGATTCACTTAGTAACACATGCTCCTGTCATTTTTACTCCTATTCTCCATGTCACCTTTCCCTCCTTCACTAGCGTTTTCTACTAAAAATATTGTAAGATGCTCAGATGTGGCCAGGCCCCTGCCGAGTGCATACATATGCATGAGGTAGTGCTTTTGCCCCTTGGAGAGCTGATGTCACAACTCTGGGGAAATGGCTAAGTAACCATGACAACATGGCTCCACGTTACATCTTGCTCTGGAGGGGTCCAGGACGGCCAGCCCTCTACACAGACAGGACAGTGACATTCCCTCGGCGAGGAGTGCTGAGTGTCCGTGGATGGCAGCCGGCCAGGAGTGACAGAGGGCCATCCGTGCTCCCTTCCATCTGGCCTCCCCTTGCCACTCTGGTGACTGGTGAGCAGCCCGTGATTTATCAAGCCGAGGACCCCACTTGGGAGCAATGGACTAATCGGGTACAGCACAGTATGCCGGGAAATACAGCCAACAGTCTTGAGGGTTGGGGTCAGAGATGTCATCTCTGTCAATTTCCTTCCCATCTTAACCAGGTGCTACTGACCCTGGGGTACCCATTCAGGAAGATTTTAATATTTTAAAGTCATTAACTAGGCCGAGCAAACTCCACAGTGTGGGCAAAGGTAGAAAGAGGACACATTCTGGCGAAAAAGCAGCCAATATATTGTAAGTACAGGGATTGAGCTTTTCTTTCAAATCACCTTCATGTCAATAATAATAATTTAGTCGCCATGTTACTCCTAAAGCAAATTTTCTCAGATAAACCTCCCTCACCACTATATGTTCTAGATTTTTTTAAAAGTGTAAGTATGTGTTTAGAGCTCCCGTGAAGTACTGCTGAGATTTTGGAACCATTTGATTCCATTCCCTCAGCCCCTCCCGCTGCCAAAAAGTAATAATATAGTGCAAACTCAGCATGTATACATTGTGCCAGTCAATTTCAGGGACATTTTCACTATTAAAAAATAATAATTTAATGGGGCTGCCACGTATGAATGTTGCCCTATTGTTCAGAGCTATAATTTCAATAGTATTTTTTTCCAAGAAAATAAGAAACCACTCTCCATTACAAACAGGATGTGTGCTAAGGACTTTATTCTAAATGTCAGACTCGAACAATTCAGAAATGTGTGACAGAAAGAAAGCAAACCATTTCTACAACAACAATAAACCATTACAATCAATGCCAGAGTGTGGGGTATGGCCCTGACACCATCCAGGTGCCTATGCGACCGCTTGGTGAGACCCCCAGTGGCATGGATGACTTCTGTCGCACTTTCCTTTCTATCCTTTCTCCTGAGAGCCAAATGTCAGAACCAGTGAGCCCAGAGCCATAGGGAGAGAGCCCTGAAAGAAGCTCGGGTACCCTTGAAAGTGTCCCTGTCACCTGTGCAGACATCGGCCTATCGTCATCATCCACCACACAGCCATCTAATCCCTGCCGCTCATCAGCCATCGTGACAATGAGGATCTGACTGTTGGCCACCTGCCAAGGCAGCTGCTCCAGGGGTCCACTCTCACCAATGTCAGAATGTAAGGCTATATCCACCATCTTGGATGAAAGGAAATGTACAGATCCACTAGCCAGTGGAAGGACAATTCACAAACACCGCCAAGTCCTGGTTGCTACATGGGCAAATACCACAAAGGCCATGCTAATCCTCTTACCAGACTAGTGCACAGGATGATGCTCCAGAGAGCAGTGTACTAACCCAGGAGTCACAAGACAGCCTCAGTTGTACTGGACACTGTGTTTAGAACCTAAGGATGTTGTGCCAGCTGTGTGTAAGTGTTGCAAATTCAAATTAGCCAAACAGTAAGGCAAGAGCCATTTATCACTCCTTGTCACATGACCTACTACCTAAACATGGTTTTCCTGATAAAATGGCTACTGCTGTGTTAGTATGCCAAGTGAACTGCCCACATGCTGGGGAAGTTAGCCAGATTTGCTATCCTAAGTCATAGGAGTTTCTGAAACAAGTTGGACACTAGGCTCCTAATCAAATACCAAACTATCAGCAACTCTATATGCTTTGTGCCAGTCAAGGTTCTTAACTGCAAATGAAGTAGGTTGACTCTCACTTAAAGTAGTAAATAATAGTCAAAGGCTACTGGGTGGCTTTCAGAATGTTAGAAGAAGAAAACAAGACTTGGGGCTAGTGTCCAGAAAACATACCCCAAAGAAGCTTTCAAAAGAATAATTGGCTCTGCTGGTACTGTCACTGAACAGGAGACTTGACTTGCACCGAGGTCTCTTCTGCATGAGAATGTTGAGTTTCCTGGTGCCAACAACTTCTGTCCCAAAACTCAATATCACCATCTCTCTGACGCCTCTGTGCGCTGCCATTACTTGAAATACACTCACATTCCAACCCAGAAGAATGAGAAGAAAGTTTTCCTGGTGAGTTTTTCTCTTTTACCTTCACTGTTTATCAGGAAGTAAAAAATTTTCCAATAACTGTCATATGGACCTTGCTTCTTTTTGTCCAAATCTGAATTTTTTTCTCCTGAACTCTCTCAAACTCAAAATAATTCCTGAGATGCAGATTCATGGGACCTAGAGTTGGATCACCTCTCAAGGTTGCACATGTTGACAGTCTTCACAATCTAGGGCCCTTTTGTGACTCACATAAGACAGGTCTGACCCAGGAGATAAAGACATCATCTCCACACAGTGATGTGCGTGTGTGCATGTGTTTGTATATGAGTCAGTGTGTATGTGATATTCTCCCTCAGCTATATCCATAACCCTCTTTGAAATTTTTCTTTATTGTTGAGGCAAGATCTTGGTAAGTTGCTAACTTACCCCGGTTGGGTTTAAACTTACAGTTCACCTGCCTCAGCCTTCCAGAGTGCACTGAACTCTTAGACTTGCTCGCTGGTGCTAGTTCTGTTCCTAACCACAATAAAGGCTCCAGCAAGCTGACTTAATTCAGAATCACACAGGTTTCCTGTCTCAGTGTATAATTCGAATACTCAGTCCATGTTAGACTCTTCCTCCTCTTTTCTCATGAATGTCCCCAGACTGGCCTATAGAAAGTACCTATGTATTCTTTACCTGGAAAATTTTTGTCAGAACAGGCCTCACAAACAGTGACCTTTCCTTGACTTGCATATCCACAAATATTAAGCCTTTCTCTCATTCTTTAGTTTCTTACATAGCCCCCAAGTGCAGGAATGAATCAATCCCACACAGACCCTTTTGTACCCCTGGTACTCACAAGGTTGATTGAGGAGAAATATCTTCAGCCTTACATCCTGCTGAAGCTGGGATTGCAGCACTGGACTAGCTGCCTCCAAGAAGCACTCAAAAGCCCTCTCAGTCTCTTCACTATTTTTATTTACCCACAGTGAGGGTGAAAATTTTAAGAACCATCTAGTTTGTTTATCATATTTTACAAGAAGAGCTGTCTTCTAACTTGTACTAACACTTGGCGACCATTTTCTTAAGATGTCTACAAAATTCCTAGTGCGATATTCTTTTCACAAGGAGGCAAATTAAATGATTCTCTTTTCCACAACTCATTGCATCTTCCATAGATTATAAAATGTAACATGTAATAAGCAAAATAAATCAGACTCAGAAATACAAGTATTCTCTAATATGTTCAATTAAAAAAGATTGCATGAAAGTGGAAAAGAAACTATTATAAGATACGAGAAAAAGGGTCAAAGGAGGGGTAAATGGTTGTGAGGAACAGCAGGAAAAGGCCCTTTTTTTTCTATTAAAAAAGAGTTATCTTGTTAAGATATCATGATGTTGACATGAATTTATTGAGGTGAAGGGGTGTCTACTAATTTCAACTAAGAGAAAAAGCAGTTTACAAAGATGTATTTGTGGCATTGCCAGATTTTTTGTTTGTTTTGAGATAGGGTCTCTCTTTGTAGTTCAGTTTGGCCCTGAGCTCACTAACTATCCTAGGCAAGCATTGAACTCACAGCAATCTTCCTCTCTCTGCCTCCTGACTGCTGGAATTACAGGTGTGAACCACCACACCTGGCATCAGTTTTTTATTTTAAAAAATGCATTAATACATAGATATATCAAGAAATTGTCTGGAGTTGACTTAACTGTGTAAAACATTCTGGGAGGGAGATGCTGCTCCTGTTTTTCTTTTTTAAAGAATATTTTCTGACTTGAGCTAGTTTAAAATGTTTCTAAGAGAAAGAAGTTAAGAATTGTTAGGTATGTAAGTAGATGGAAATGTTAACTGGCTTGATTCTAATACTCATTTCACAACACCTATGTGTCTTGAATATTGTTTCTTACAACTTAAATATATATGAGTTTGGGGGCCGGGGAGTTAGCTCAGTGGTTCCAGCGCCTGTCTTGCAAGCGCAAGGGCCCGGGTTTGATTCCCCAGTAACCACATAACAACACTGGGTGTGGAGACCCACACCCAGCAGCAACCAGTACCACATACCACAGTGCCGGGCATGATGGCTCACACCTGTCATCCCTGCACTCGGGAGGCAGAGGCAGGAGGATTGTGATGTGAGTTTGAGGCTGAGCTCAGGGCCAGCCTAAACCACAAAAGCGAGACCCTGTCTCAAAAAAAAAACCTAAAAAAAAAAAAAAAAATATATATATATATATATATATATATGATTTTGTTACTTGTAATAAAAAATGAAACACCTCTTCTCCTGAATGATTAATTGTTTCAAGGTTTGTCCTCATGCCATTAACACAAAAATTCAAACAAAATATGTAAAATGATTGGTTTCACCAATGGAACAAAAACAGACAAGTTATGATTTAAGAGAAAGGGGAAGAGATTGTCAAGACGAGTCTATGGCCTCGTAATCTGGCTCCAGGAAGAGGAACTCGGACATAGCCTCAAGTCCTTCACTGTTCATGGAAAACCGACCAGAGTTCAGGAAGCCCAGGCAGCTAGAATTTTCAGGGCAAAATATCACATGCAGAATTCCAGAAACTGGTACAAGTGTGGTACAAGGGTCTGTCAGAAAGCGTGGTTGATCATGTGTAGGTCAATATCCTGTGAAGCCAGAAGAGGACAATAGCTAAGAAAGGAATGATTGCTGACTTGCTACAGGACGAACAAATCCAAGACTTCAATAGGAACTGGAATGGACTAAGCTCGTTTCAGAAAGGCTACACCTTGGAAATGACGCTAAATTCATTCTATAATAAAGGATACTCCGCATTTGCCTAATCAAATTTAAAGATGAGTTTTTAAAACATGACTTATTCCAGCTAATTTACCAGGTGTGTCCCAACAAAGATATCATTCTTTCAAAAATGAAACAAAACATGGCACAGAGAAATTTAAAATATACAATGTCTAGCACTGAATACAAACTAGATATATAAGAAGCATGGAAAAGCACCTTGTAATCATTAGAAAATAATTCAATAGAAGTAGACCCAAATATAACAGGTAGAATTGTTCAGGCAATTAAATGGAATTAGAACAATTATTCTAGAACATTCTATATATTCAAAGTGACAAAAAAAACATGGGCAAATTGGAGGAAAATTACAAAAGTATAAGACCCATTTAGAACTTCCAAATATGAAAAACATACTATATGAAATGAAATAAACATATCAGAATGAATTGACAGAATATTGGCAGAAGATTCTTGACAATCCCAATAGAAACTACAGTAAATCCCTAACTTATACACAAGTTCCTTCCTAGGAGAATGTAAAGAAGTTGTTCATAATCTGACAAAATGAGCTTTAGACAGTAGAGCTGTGTATACAGCATGCCTGTGAAAGTTCAAAACTTGACTGGCAAATTGGAGACTTACTATTATCTAAACTGAAATGTATGGAGAATGGAAGATTGAGAAGAAAACAGACTACAACAACTTACAATATGATTTGAGTTACATATAACTGGAAAATCAGAAGGAAAGGGGAGAAGGATTTAAAAATTTTTTGGAAATAATGGTCAGGCATGGTGGCTCATGCCTGTAATCCAGTACTTGAGAGGCAGTGGAAGGAGGATTGCTGTGAATTCGAGGCTAATCTGGGCTTCATAGTGAGTTTGGGCCAGTCTGAACTACAAAGCGAGACACTTTTTTAAAAATCCTAGAAAAAGGGCCAGGGATTTAGCCCGGTGGTTCTGGCACCTGTCCTGCAAGTGCACAGGCCCGAGTTGATCCTGGTAACCACATACAACAGGGCCGCGCGTGGTCACTCACACCCATCAGCGATCAGTACCACATACCACAGTGCTGGGTGCTGGTGTGGTGGTTCACTCCTGTAATCCCAGAACTCAGGAGGTGGAGACAGGAGGATTGCTGAGTTTGGGACTGAGATCAGAATCAGCCTGAACTACAAAACAAGACCTTGTCTCAAAACACTAAAATTTAAAAAAAAAAAAAGTTTGAGGAGAGAAGAAGAAATAATGACCAAAAATTTTCCAAGTATGATGAGCTTTAACCTTAGAGATATAGTCAATTCCATTAACCTGAAGTAAAATATTACATCAAAGATATTGTACTCAGACTCAAAAACCAATAACAAAGTGAATATTCTTAAAAATTAAACCAAAAATAGAATACAATGCAGAACAAAGATGAAAATTAAAGCAAACTTCTTGTCAGAATCTACAAACCAGAAGGCAATAGAAATATCTTTCAAGGGCTAAAAGGAAACACTGTCAACTTGCTGTTTGGCATTCACTAAACATATCTTACAAAATAATGAATAGGTCAGATAAATAAAAGCTGAGAGAAAGTCAAGAGCAGACATACATTACATAAAATTTGTTAAAGGCAGTTTTTCAGGTGAAGAAATATTAAATAACATGAAACTTGGGATTAATAAATATAAATAGATTCCTGGGAAAAATAAAGGACTATGAAAGACACTTTTCTGAACAAAATAGGGGGATTCAAAATGGATACCAAAATATGAACAGAGACAGGAAAGTAGATCTCATTTTTTAAAAGCATAGCAAAATAACTACTGTCTTAAATAATTAATTATAGTTTTCTAAATAACTAGAGGAGAAGAGTTAGAAGGTGCTCAACACATAGAAATGATATGGTTTGAGGAGGAGAAAATGTACTCCTGATTTGATCACTACATGTTCTATACATGTATCAAATTATAATAATGTACCTCATAAAAAATAGAGTTAAAAGAAATCATACTTTTAAATCTCTTTAAAATATGACTAACTTTTCCAGGCAAAAATAATGATCATATTATTAACCTTACAAAATGTATAGGAATTCCAAAAAGAAGGGGTGGGATAAATCAGAATATACTGTTGGAGAGTTCTTATGTACTACCTAAAATGCTTAAACATTACAGGAAAGTTGACAGGATAAATTAAAGATGTGTGTTGTAAATTCTATACCAACCACTTCAGGATGAGCAAAGAAATATAGCCAGTAAGCCAATCATAAAAACTACATAATAAAAACGGAACTTTTTCAAGGGTGGTCAAGTGCATTTGGAGTTGAAATGTACAGTTGACTCTCTGTATCCACTGGCTCCACATTAGTAGATTCAACTGGTCGCGAACTGAAAATATCCAAAAAAAGAAATCCAATATCTACTAAACATGGACAGACATTGTTATCATTATTCCCTGAACAATAGTGCGGCCTTACGTTAGGAGCACAACTGGTGTGAAATACTAGTGCAGTTCCTGAAGAGTAATGCAGAAGCCCATTCCCGCAACAGCATCCCAACTTCTGAGGCAATCCAGATGGCATAGGAGCCAGGTGATTTTTTGTGCCTATGAGTCCAAGGCTTGAACAGAAAGCTAGATTGCCAGCAGAGAGAAGTCAGGCTGGCAGATCCAATAGGCACCATGCTTTTTTGTAAGAAAAATAGGGACTAAGTTGGTTTCATTTGCCAGTGGTCACTGTCAGAAGCACAATATGGGGCACTTGTTAAGCACTTGATAAACATTTGTGTAAGGAAAAAAGAGGCAGAAAGGTAGGAGGAAGAGAAGAAAGAAGTGAAGGAGTCCTCAGGGCAGTATCTCAACACCGATCAGAAACCTGTGTGCTTCTGTTACTTCTTAAACACAGCAATAATCACAACAGAATCCAGACACTAGAGCTAAGAAAAATAAATGCCTTAAATTAATATGGTGCATAGGGGGAAAGACCCAAGCATGAATCTTAAATAATGTTCCTGCATCCTTCCCATAGATACAAAATATTTTCCTTGGCTAGTAATTCAGGTTTATGCCTACAAAGAGCTATTTGGTGTGACTGCACAGCAAGCAAACCATCGCCAGACAATTGTCCTACAGGTTGGTACATAATGGAATCCGGAAAGTATAACACGCAAATTCAGAGTGTGATTATTATAGCACAAGTCTTAATGCACATCAGAGGCATTCCTTGGCAGAACATTCGATTTAGAGATCTATTGTCACCTAGATTCATCTGCTAATAAATTGCCAGAGAGATGCATTTATATCAGGGGCAAAATATTTTGCCTGATGGTTCTTCCAAAAATCCTTGAAAATAAAATGGTTTAAATGGCAATAAAAGCTTCACCTGACACGAAGGTCAAGGAAGGTAGGACAACTGACAGACCTACCAATTTCTCAAGAAGAAAAAATGATTCCACTCTGACCTAGCAGAGAAGGGAGACAGTCTTCTCACAGTCTGACTAAACTATAAACCAGGAGGTTAAAAACATGTGACTTCACAGGGACTCAATACCCAAAGTTCCCCTAAAGGAAAAGATGAAATATACAAACAAAACCCATTAAGTACATTTTAAGAAAACCTTGTTAAGTGGCTGAACATAAGCAACCTAGTCCTGATTCAGCAGGGTTAGCTCACCATGCCCAACATTATGGCTAATGCATCCACATATACAGAAATACACCCAGCAGCAGCCATTCTGGTTTCTATAAAAATAAGTGAAATTTATTGGACACTGGCATCAATTAAAGGGGAGACAATCTTTATGAGTTCTGAGTTTCATTCTCCTCTCTCTCTCTCTCCCTCTTCCACTGTCTCTCTGTCTCTCTCTCTCTCTTCTTTCTCTCTCTCTCTCTCTCTTTCTCTCTCTCTCTGTCCTCCCTTCCCCCTTTCCAGCATAGACTATTTTTCTGGGTCCCTCCTCCCAGCTGACCTTTTGCCCTGTTTTTTCCAATTACCCTCTAAGATAGCCACACTTTTCTCCACAATATGTCTGATCCAGTGCAATAGAAGGAGACTCTTATGCCTCGCAGGGAGGTAAGGGAAGAAGAGGAGTTCCACTCGGTGGGACATGTTTATTTGACTTTAACAAAAGGGAAAGCGTTTCTTGTAGTAAAAATTTTTGGCATGGGAGTATGGATGTCAGTTTACAACAGTGGCCTAAGCTCACCTCAGGACCATTGTTAGCTAACAACCACCCTGAGAATGAAAAACAAAATCCCAGCCCAGCTTGCTCTGGCTGATCTAAGCTCCTTTTGCTGTCATTTAATGCCACAGATCTGATTTCATCTGATGCAACTTCTAAGACCACTTAGAAACCTAAGCATTTAAAACCAGCCGCGATCAGCCTTCCTCTACACACATTCAAAGGGTCCTTGGTTTATAAGTAAAAAGTTGAATCAGATACGAGGGATATGAAAGTACTTTGTTTTTTTACTTTGTACTTTGTAACTAAAAGTTATCTTCCAATGAAAGAACTAGGAGGAATGGGTGAAAAATACCGAAAAACAAGCTGGGTCTGCACATAGGAATCAGTGCCCAGTGATTATGGCCACTACTGATGGAGACTTCCCCGAATAACAGGGGGGATGGTGTTAGCAGAGAGACAACCCTGTTAGGGGTCTTCAGGTAACCTCTGAAGTCCATGCAACATGTTAAAGGGTCCTACAATCAACCAAGGAGTCTCTTTCTGGGTACAATAGGCAGCATTTCAGCCACAAAGTGTTTAGACTAAAAAGACACATTAAAGGACACAGGGTCTAAGCCAGAAAGAAAACTTGACTGAATTCAGTGAAAAATGAACAGAACAAAGGGAAGTAACAGCCCATATGCTGAAGTCTGACCTGAGGTCCTTCTTCCCTTTTTCCACCTCCTCTGAAAACCTGCTTGAATCTGGTTCTGCTGCTATGTACTGTGATCACTGTGACTTCACGTTTTGATAAAACTTTCATGATAAAATGCTCTTCTACTGAAGATAACTGCATATAACAGGGTGTGTTGTTTTGTGGTCAGGAAAAAAAAAAATCCTACTCTGTGATTTCTGCTACTGGGGAAAGTGTTTCAATTCAAACTGAATTTTAAGTCTTTAAACAGTTTCCACTAAGCAAACACCTGGAGGCTGGCAGCTGCCGAGCCCTGCCTGTGGGCACAGCCTGCAAGAGGACAAGATCCTGTGTGAGTGGTGGGCGAGGGCTGCATCTGGTCTCCCTCCCCCTGTGACCCGGTCCTCTCATCCACAAATCGCTGGTACTCTGGCCAGCTACTGGCATCTGTCGGGGACACCTTTCCTCAGCAGCAGCCATCCGTCACTGCACAGCACTCATTCCCAAATAGTTGTCTCTGCATCTCCCACCATGCACCTCGCCTCTGCTTCTCACCTAGATGGGACTGTACCTTCCAGGGTGCTATCCCATCCCCAGGCCACCCTCCACCACGGGGTCCCCCAGACCAGACCACTGGGTCCAGGGGCTGAAACTTGTATATCTGAGTGTTGTCTATTACTCTGCCTAGAATGAAAGTTGTCTTCATCCTGGGGCTTTATGGTATTTTGTCCCTTTCTATGTCACAAGCATATGGAAGAGTAGCACTCTGTGCCCATCCAGTATGTGTGGTGCTCTGGGGAACCTACACTTGTGTTTGTCAAGGAAGAATAAAAATGGATGTTCTGTTTTCCTGGGTGGTGTTGTTGCTTGATTGTTTTGTGGTAGTATAGATCAGCACTGAGCTGTATCCCAGCTTCTTTTTTTATTTTTTGTTTTATGATATGACCTCACTAAGTTTCTAGGTTGCCCAGGCTGGGCCTGAACTTGCCACCCTCCTTCGTGAGCCTCTCTGAGAGCTGGGATTATAAGCACTTGTCATCATACCTATCTGGGACACTGTTTTACAACCACCACTGAGAGCATGAATTTTCAAGGGCTACACACTACATTTAACTGAACATTTTTCCTGGCCAGTAAACAGTGTCCTTTTTTAACCAATTTTATATCGACTTATGAATATAATCTTATGCTGAATATGCTAATTTTCCTTAATTAATGTAACCAAGCAGAAATGCTCCAAAACCTTTCCTTTCCCCTTTTGATAAACTACTCACTGAATTTTTTATTTATTTTTTTTTTTAGCTCAGCCTTAAATTCACATCACAGCAATCCTCCTGCCTCTGCCTCCCGAGTGCTGGGATTATAAGCATGAGCCACCATGCCCGGCAGTGTGGTATGTGGTACTGGTTGCTGCTGGGCATGAGTCTCCATGCCCAGTACTGTAGTGGTCACCAGGGGATCAAACCCGGGCCCTTGCGCTTGCAAGACAGGAGCCGGAACCACTGCACCAAATCCCTGGCCCTTTTCACTGAATTTCTTCACCGGGATGTGTATCTTTGCTAGTAAGTAAATGAATACAAATGAATGAAAGAATGAAGAATGACCTTCCATGGGGGCCCAGAGGTATTTGGAAGCTTAGACAATTATTAACTACTTTGCACAAACACCAGCAAGACTCAACGCCCACCCAAATGGCTCCCCCCAAGGACAGTTCCCAAGAAAGCAATGCTTTAGGAAGAATCTCTGTGGCTTTCTGGTAAATTATGGTAGATGGGATCTAAAAATAAAGAAACATTCATCAGCTGCCAACCAGAGACCTGCAGGGTCTAGTGTGACTGGCAGGGAAAGCCAACAGTACTCAGTAAGAAAGAGCCAAGGTCAAGGTTTGTGGCTCTACCACTTTGGGAAAAAATCACTATAGATTGCTAAGTCTGTTTCTTTTCCTATAAAATACATCTATCTTTTTCAGTGTTGTTAAAATTAGATAAAAGATACAAGGGCAATTAAAATATAGGGTGAATGTGTGTTTTAAAATGTTATAGTAAAAGACATGTTAGCATTAACACCTCCCATATGCCTCTTTATTTTGAACACACTTATCTTATTGTACTTGTCACTTTCTGAAACTTCTGGAAGTCCTCTTTTGTGTATCTTTATAAGATGTGATCAAAACTAGGGTGAAGGCTGCTTCCAAGTATCATCCAAAGGAAGAGCAAGCTCCCACCCATTATATGTCCTCATTCACCTTATCTTCCAATATGGCATCCATGTATCTACTGGCTCTTCTCCAAAGTAAAAATGACTGTGAAAGATAAACATTTTGAATTGAACCACTGAGATAATCTCTCAGGATACGACATGATCTTAAAGTTCAACCAAGAGCTTTATTACTCAGCTGAGGGCCATCTCTCAGTGCAGAGAAAGACACCCACTTAGACTAACACACAGTATTTAAAGCCAAAATCTTCTCCCTCCCAACCTTGTTGTCAAGAGTGATTAGATTATTCTGTTGTTAAAGTGCAGAAGTGAGTCATTACAGAAGCCAATAGCAACAATCAGATCACTGGTTACTATAAAATAGTACATTCTAAAAACATACAATCTACAGCTGCATGCATTGGTTGGGTTAATAGCTCCCAAGTGGACAAGTTCTGGGTTCACAGGGAGATTACAGGACACAAAGTAGAGGTTTTTAACAAAATGGCTATTTTTATGTCAAATTGGGTCTCACAAATTGGGATATCAAGGTAGCCATAAAAGTACAATTAAAGACATTTATGAAAGAAGATTTCCAGAATGGCTTCAGAAAGTGTCAAGAACAATGGGATAAATGTGTTTGAAGTTGAAATATTTTGAGCAGGATTAATGTCAATGTACTTTTTATTATAATTATTCATTTTTATTTTAAACAATACTTTTCAATCACATTTTATATATGGCACTATGTCAGAATGAGAGTCCAATGTAAGTTATTACTACTCACAAATGGGAGTTAGTGTTCTCATGTGTTAGCCCAAGAGCATCATTATCCACTGGGGAGACACTGTGGATGTGTGTTCTTTTGTTCTTGTTTTTCCAAGTGTTCAGTGGTTTAAAACCGATGTCGATCATCCCCAGATCCTGAGTGAGAAGACTGAACAGAATTCCTGGGCTCTGTGTGCTCCACTCATGACTACAGTGAAGGCTCTTGCTGTGGTACAGGGACTCCTTCCTGGTTTATATCATTGTTCCTGATTCCTGTGGCTAAGGAATTCATGGCATCTTACATATTCAGGGACAGAAGGGAAGATTTCTGACTTCTTCCATCTCTGACTTCTCCATTTCCTTTGAAAGGGGTTAAGGGATTAGGCCAGGTCCACCCAGAAGAATGTCTCTGTTGCTCGCACAAGAGACTTAATTCTGAATGCTGAATCAGTTGCTGCCACAGAAGATGACCTCATCCTGTGACCCCATTGCTTTGCCATCTTTTGTTCATGTGAAGTGAGTTACAGGTCCCACTCATGCTCAAGGGCATGGGCCAGGGTGAAACACAGAATTCTGGCTTCTTTGGATGTCACTGGTATCCATGGAATCTGTTCACCATCAGCAGACCCATAGAAGTGACGGAGGAAAGTTAGTGAGCTCTGCAATCTGCCTATTTTCTTGTTTTTTGTTTGTTTATTTGTTTTTGTTTTGTTCTGTTTCTTAGTTTTTTGAAACAGGGTCTCACTTTGTAGTTCAGGCTGACCCTGAACTCTTTATATATCCCAGGCTAACCTTGAACTCTCAGTAATTTAGCCTCTGCCTCCCGAGTGTTGGTTTTACAAGCATTAGCCACCATGCCCAGCACCGTTGTCTACTTTATACGCTACTTAGAACCTAAGAAAAACAGACATAAAAGACCTGGTTATGGCAGCTGGTCACAAAAAGGCACCAGGGACAAAAAGGTTTGTTTGAAGTTGGGCCTCTCTCCCTTACTCACTAGAGAAAAAGTTGTATGCTCACCTTCTGTCTACACTGCTGCTAGATTAATAAGAATTAACTGCCCAATAGCCCGGGCTTCCTGAACATGATTCAGGGTGAACCATGGAGGAAAAATTTACTCTGAAAGGGAATGTGAACACACACACACACACACACACACACACACACACAGCCAAACAGTCCAGCTGTCTAATGACCAAAGCCTCCGTGACAGTGCGCCAGTTTCCTCAGGGTGGCTTTCTGGGGGTAGCAGTGTGTGGAAGGGTCCCTGCATGAGGGCCACCACATTCTCCTGTGGGGCCAGTGAGACAGACAATGCCCACAGCAGTTCTTTCACACTTGGTACCAGAAGTGGCAGCTGTCCCCAGGCAGATGAAGTCACCACTTAGCCATACCACTGTAGGATGCCTGTGGGGTGAAGGATACACTGTGCTCTTGGGATTCTGAGAGCAGCTGGAGTCTGTGACACTCCTCGGGCAGGCAGGGCCTGGCTGAAGCCACTCCTGCTCTGCTGGTCGGACAGTGTGTCTGAAGGAGGGCTGGAGAGCTTCTCTGCAAGCCCAGTGAGGGAGTGCACACCCTGAGCCTCCAGAGCCGCCATGGCTGAGGACCCGCCACAGCAGGGCAGCGCGGGGTCGCCCAGCCCTGGGCCCCACAGCCACATTCGGACACAGCCACCAAGGCTTCTCTCTCTTTCCATCCTTCCTTCTTCTTTTCCTTTTTCCCTCTTTCTCTTTCTTCCTTTCCTTTTCTGTCTTTCCTCTTCCTCCTTCCTTCTTTTCCTCTTCCTAAATCGCCTGCCTTTCTTCCTTCCCCATCAGGTCCCCCACTTGGTGTCTCTCTCTGGTTCCCCTCAAGTTCATCACATCTCAGTCACACTTGCCTTTTCTCTGCAGCCTTCCTTCCCAATTCCCCTTTTGCTCAGCCGCTGTTCTGTTTCTCTCTACTCCTCTCTCTCTCACCTTTGCAGTGTAAATCATCCAGCCATTGGATGGAGGCCTTCTGAACACCTTTGTGGCATTTTATTTTTTTGAGACAGGGTCTTGCTAAATCTCAGACGGGGCTCAGACTCATGATCCTTCCGCCTCCCCTCCTAAGTGCTGGACTTCAGACATGAGCTACAGCTGGGTTTGGGACTCTAAGTCTGTGAACAGATGATGTATGACACTCTGCTCTTGCTCCTTGGAATCCGGGGGACTCTTGCTGACCAGATAGTACGCAGGGGAAACTGTACCATAAAACCAAGTAAAGCAACAGTCAGTGCAGAAATATCTGAGCAGGGGAAAAAAAAAATCTCTCACAAGTGGAACAAATATCCATTTCTCCTCAGAAACATTGGCCTGACTGTAGCCCTGTTACCTGCAGGCGTGGCTTGGGCACTAGGCATTTAGGACGCTTTGAGGAAATGGGAGCCCTCACGGCTGTGCCGTCTTCTCCCCTTGACCCTCTCGGTGTCTTCCTAGAAATCAGCTTGCGCCGTGGAAGATCTGAGTTTTACGACGGGCTACGCGGACTCCTTAAACACCTTCAGAAATGATTTTCTGCATCATAACAGGAACACTTACAAATATCTTCATGATGACACAGAAAATCTGAACACTTCGGCCTTCTGTCACTGTTTGAGGAAAATATACGCCTGACCCAGCTCCAACTGAAGAGCAACTTGCTGAAACATCACCTCAAACAGGAGGTTCCAATTCACTGGAACTCAACTTATTACACGCTTGAGCAGCTACTGGAACAAGAAAAAGCTGTGTAAGATTTTGCGGGCTGGGGTGTGAGAACAACAGAGAAAGGAGGCGTTCTTTTAACCTCTCCGCCTCCGCAGAGGCTGACAAGCTGTTCTGGTTCTCTTCGTGCTCTTCTCCCCTCCCCCTTCCCTCTCTTATTCCTTTCCCTCCCTCCCTTCTTCCCCCTCACTGTCTCCTCCCTGCCCCTCCCCCACCCCTCCCCCTCTTACCCTCTTTCCCTCCCTCTTACTGTCCTCTCTCACCGTCCTCCTCTTCCCCATCCTCCTCCTCCTTGGGAAGCCACTGCTGACAATGGCAAGTCTAGCGTAGCATCTGTTACTAATCAAGTGTCTGCACCTCTTGGTTGAATAAGTGACAAGTAGATTTGAAGTCCAGAAAATATACCTAACATATAGACCCACATATGCCTTCAGAGACCTAGGAGAGAAAGGACAGGGCCGGGACACTCTGCTTACCTGTGACTCTGCAGTTGGACGTCCTACCTCGATCCTGGAAGGACCTGCTCAAGCAAGGCTGTTTGAATAATCCACAAGGAACCTCACTTTATTCCCTTAGTGTCAGAGTATCTCGGGAAAACACGGCCACTTTCATTTATCTTCAGATGGGAAAAGCATTGTTTGCTCTTGAGCTCTGAAGAGGACACCCTGGTCAGGAGCTCAGGAATTGCTGGTGGGACAGACAGAATATCTGTCCTCACATTCCAGGGCTGATTCTCCTGCCAGGGCCGACAGGTTCTGCCCTTCTGCCTACTCATTTTGTCTTATATATGAGTGTATGTTTGTAATGCATGATGATTACAGACATTGGCTTGGGAGAATTGGTATATATATATATTTTTTTTTTTTAAATTCTTTTTTATTCCCTCCTCTCCACTTTCTCTTCCTTTTCTCTGATTCTCCACCCATCTCTAAAACTTCATCTGTTTTCTCCTATACCTCTTTTATTTTACTCTTTATTTGTATTTATATTTCTCATATGAGAGAAACCACATCGTATTTAACTTTCTGCATCTGATTTATTTTATTTAACATGTTCTCATCCATTTTCCTACAAATTCAGTTCCTCAAATTCACCCTCTTTATGGCTATATAATACTCTATTGTCCTCATATGTCACACTTTCTTTGTCGTTTCACCTGTTGATAGGAATCTAGGCTGCTTCCATAGTTCCTGAAAATTATGCTGCTACAAACAAAGGTTTAAATCACTATAATGTCTTAACTCCTTCAGGAAAATACCCAGCAAAGTATACTTGAGTCAAATGCAATTTCTAGTTTTAGTCTTTTTGAGGAATCTCTATACTGATTTAAAGGAAAATTTCAAACTCTTGCATAGGGGAGGCCTAAGCATTTTTCACATTCCTAGCAGTGGTTATACCTGTAGTAAAAATAAGTATATATTTAGAGTAGTCAGCTGCTGATATCTAAGACTATCTTCTCTTTTTGAGACAGAACAAACAAAAGCAAATGAGATGAGCAAGCTGATTTCCCCCACCACACAAACTCTAGCAACTGGTCTTCCCAGGCATGCATTTGCAAAAGCTCAGCATTTACTGTAAGACAGTGGCTGGTGATGTTTTCATAAACTGTGTATATCTTATTTTTATATTCATAAGAAAGCACATTTTGCTAAAAGAGCTATTTGCAAAAGATGGTGTAAACATGTACCAGGCAACCTAGGAAACCCAAATCCTAAAACAAAAAGTCCTTGCTTTGAAAGAAAGGTCAGGTATGTTGTTATTTCCATCCAGAACCATCCCTCAAAGAACTTAACTTAAAGAATAAATAAAAACAAGGCTGGGGATGGAACTCTGTGGTAGAATGCTTGCCTAATATGTACAAGGTGCTGAGTATAATCCTTGAACCACATTTTTTAAATTAAAAACAACTATCTTTTACATTTGAGTCACATTATTGAACATACTTCATAAAGTTGAAGTTTGTACATCAGGTCAGTAGAAAATATGGTGTGGGCCATGTTTTATATAAAAAGTATATATGCAATTTTATATTATCTAGCACCACATAAAAAATCTTAAAAAGAGAGCTGAAATTGATTTTAATAATATATATTATTTAATCCAGTATGTTCATAATACTATCATTTTAATATGAAATCAATGTGAAACAGTTTAATGGGTTTGTTTCTGCATTTTACATTCTTGGACAAAGTCTTAGAAATCCAATGTATGATTTATATTTATATCACATCTCTGTTCAATAAATCATTTTTCAAGTGCTCGACACATACTAGAAAGCAGAGTCCTACATGAAGACTAGTCACATAATTGTCATGAGGGCCAGAGTCTCAGTTGTGATGATAATGACACTGCAGAAAGAGCTTTAGTCTGTGGAGACCTACCTTCAAATCCAAATTCCCTTACTTCTGACTCTGTTGCCTGGTTCAAATCACTTAGCAACTCTGGACCTTAATTTTCTCATCTTTAAAGCAAATTTTTTAAATTTTAATCTTGTAAAATTATCATCTAACATGAAATGTAGGCACTATGGAAGTTGCTTATTACATAGTGGAGGCTTAGTAACAGGCATTCAGCATTTTATCTCAATCATGGTTTCTACATATATAGCGACAACAATACAAAATAATCTGAGTCTTCTAACCTGGAGGAAATATCCTTTTATTTGCAGTTTTGCATAAAGTGTTTTCTTAACAAATTAGCATTTCTCAGCACGATTGGTTGCACTCAATTCTGCTGCCCAAATATTTAAACTCGTAAGGCAACATCTGTGGAGCTGAGACCCCAGGATTTTTAAACACTGAAGGAACACAGATGAGAAAATGTTATAATTTCAACATGTCGCACCCAGGACTTGATCCTTTGCCAGCCCACAGGGAGCTCCCTAACACTTACTTTCAACACTGCCATCAGGGCCGATGGGAAGACCTCGCCCCTGTGGGTGGACAGTGAGGTTTCCCTGATATCCCATGTAAAGTTTTACCTAAAGGAAGGTCCTGGGACAACAGATGAAAGCTGGGATGAGGCCCCTCAGAGAGACCACCTTATGTTAGAAGAACTCCTTTCTTGGGGACTTGGAAAATTTGGAGTGCAGAAAAGACAGAAATGATTAAAAACGTTCCCTGGGGGCATGGTAAAAGCCAGGCACAGAGAGATCTCCCACGAGCTTGTGCATGGAGCAGCTTCAACTGTGCCTCTTGGGAGGGGTCTGACATGTGATTGGGCCCATATTCTCTTCCTGATAATTTCTCTCTAATATCCACAGCCTTCAGTAGAATCTAGTTAATCACACTACGATCTCATCAGTCGTACTGGAAAGTTAGAGGAAGAACTGGACTTCATTCCCTATGAAAGTCAGTACCAGGGGCTGCTAGGCAGCCAAAGGAAAGGAGAGAGGCTGAGACAGCATGGACCTTCTGCACTGGACATGGACAGTGACCAGGGCTGGAACAGAAGAAGTGGGCCGAGGGGCTGCCCCCACAATGCAGGCTGAGCAAAGCTGAAGCACCTTCAGAGAGCCCCAAATGCCAGGGGACTAGCTCATAAGGAAGCAAATTCCAAGTGGACAAGTGCTCAATCATTGTGAGGAAAAACTGCAAAGAACTGAGGCCACATTTTGTATCTGCATCTGTGGAAGGCCTGAATATTGCGGCTACGTGGTGGGGAACTATTAACTTTCTAGTCATTTGCTTACAGCATTCATGTTTGGACAAACTATCCAACTTCTCAGACCTTTAGTTGGTTCATCCTCAGAGTAAATGGATTAAATGAGATGGTTCTAAGATCTCTTCCAGTGGTGCAATACTGTTCATGATGATTTGAGTGCCAGGCACCTACTCCACACAGCAGGTAAATGCTAGATACAGACATAACTTCATTATGTGTGTTTAGAAAGCTGTCCCATACCTTGACTTTATGCATAAATGTCCTATTACTATAATCAATTTTAATAGATCTGAGGCTGATTTGTAAAATGAATAAAAACTGCTAAAAAATATGGGTTTTGGGACATGCCCATTAATTTTACTACAACGTTAAGATCTCAAGCTTCACTATACCTAGTTTTAGAGTCAGTTCAACTCTGCATTAGTATGAAGAAGTGCCTTTTAGGCACTTAATAAATACACGTTGAGTAAATGACTGAAAAATACTCATAGGCAAGTTTGGTTAACTTAATTTATTTTAATTATTATACATCCTTCACTTTTTAAATTTTATTAACTGATTAGAACTTCTATGATACTCAGGGACAAAAGCTCATTCTTATTTTACAATGAAATCTGACCATAGCATCTGATACAAAGATAACAAGATGTACAGACACCTAAAAGTCAGAATACCTACAAAAGAATTCCCAAGTAAAATGGGGTTGCATTTTTAAACTAATTTTTACTGGTACACTTTATATATATATATATTACAATCATAATCAACATTGAGAATTTGTACGTATACATGGCACATCTTGATTCTCATTTTTCCATTCCCTAACCCTATAAACACAGGCAAACAGAAAGACATAGCAGGAAAGTCCAAAAGAAAGCACCAAAAGAAATAGCAGGAAAATCCTCTGATCAGGGTAAAATATTAAAGTACTCCATGGCAAGGAGGAGGCCGAAGCCTCTATGGGACAAGGCTGCAGAATAGCCTGAAGATAAGCGACAAGTGTTTCCCAGCTGAGTTTGAAGTAAGAAGAACAGAGGAAGGAGCAGTGACCGCTCATGAAGGAGGATGTAAGGTTAACACTTTGGTAGAAGCACTGAGTGATTAAATTTCAGTTTGACTTTTCTTCTTCCTGAAGGAACATAAATATCCAATCTGGAAAGAACACCAGAAAAAGAAGCAGAGAAGTTTAGGGAGTTAAAAATTATACAAGTTCAAGTCTCCAGCCCCTGAGGGTTCCATCCTGTGTTCCTGAGGAAAGTGCAGCTGTCACCGCTCCGTCTTTGCAGAATTATTGAAACATAGGGAGAAAGCTAAAGATTGGAGATGAGAAAACAGTGTGCTTGTTTTCCCCTGGGTCCTCCAGACACCAAGTGGATCCTGAAGAAATGTAGACTGAGTTATAAACCTCTAGTTTGTAAATTTTGAGGAAAGAGTATGGTGGTTTTACTGGTAACTGAAAGGAAATCACCAAGAATGTGTTGACCCAACCTGACTCTAATCTTGCACAAATTATAGATTGTGAATAGGTTAAAAGCATAAAGATGCTGGATTTTAGCCAAGCACCTAAACATACTCTATTCTTCACCTATACCTAAAAAAGATGGCGTATGCATGAAAAAATAGGAGATAGGTTAATTTTATCATTATTTGAGCAATTATGAATCAAAAAATATTAATTGATAGACAAATCCTGTCCTCAGTATTTTTCTTAGTAAACAAGGTAATGGCCTGGAGAATAGGCTGAATTACTCAGTTTAAGGAAGACACAAAGCCGTGAGAGTTAATTAAAGGTCTCACATTCTTGGGA
Source organism: Petromus typicus (assembly GCA_004026965.1). Lineage (NCBI taxonomy): Eukaryota > Metazoa > Chordata > Mammalia > Rodentia > Petromuridae > Petromus > Petromus typicus. The sequence goes on from PVIR01011537.1 coordinate 30,350, forward strand.
CATTTGGTTGTAAGTGACAGAAGCCCAGAGTAATTTATCCCCCAAAAGACACACTGCCAAGGGAGCAAATCACTTTGGGCATAATTGGATTAAGTCACTCACACAAGGCAGCTGGACAGCAGATTCTTAATACAGTTTTGCTCTCTCCCTCTGTGCTTAGTTCGCTTTTTGGGAAGTTTCTCCCAGTGAGATCAAACATACCAGTAGCCTCTCCAGGTTTGATTTCTATCTTCTCAACAGCCATAATGAAAGGAAAGTTCCTTTTGCCCAAGAATACTAGTCAAAGTCCTAGATTTGAGGCTTATTTTTCTAACTTGCTTACTGGGAAAATGTGCTCATTACTGAACCAACTACAAGGACTTAATTCTTTCCCAATCTTGTGCGTATGCATTCTCCCAGAGCCTTAGGATGAAGAGCCACAAGGAAATCATTCTGCAAACAGATTTTGAGCAGGCAAAATATAGAAAACAATTAGACCAGAAATAATAGGCTAGAATAATCACTTATGAAAACAAGATTAAATAATAAAAGTCTTGAACTTGATTTAAAACAATCAATTTCATAAATTAAAGATGAGGACAGACCACATTTGTCAACAAACAGTTCATCTGAAAAAGATTTAGAGGTTGTTTTAGACAATAAGCTCATTATGAACCAACAATGTGTTACAGAAACTGGAAGAACTAATTCAATTTTACTTTGCCTTAATAGAAAAATCATAACCCAATTATGGGGCATTATGATCCCAGTGTATTCTACATAGGTCAGACCACAGATGAATGTTGCATCTGAGAAAGGACATTCACAAAGTACAGTACATCCAAAGAAATCCAAGTATCACACAGAGTTAAAAAAAAAAAAAACAACAGAGCAATTAGGGAAAGAGCTAAAGAATCTGGACAATTAAAATTGTCCAGAAAAATAATTAGAGCTTCTCTCAAAGATAACTATCAAGAATGCTGTAGAATTGTATTTGTCGTTAGTCAACTCCTAAGACATCTCTCCCAACTTTTAAGGCTACCATCCAGTGGTTTCCTCAATATCTTTTAACATCTCCATTACGGATAAATGAACAGGAAATGCATATCTTTCTGTTATGTTCAGTAGTAAGGGAAAGACTCAGGCCTTCTGGGTCTGCTGTATGAACAGGACAAAAGGAATTCTCACTTGGGTTAATTGGAAGGACATCAGTGTTATGTGGAAGTGAATTCCACTTTGGAAAATCATGAATTACAAGACACCAAGGAAATTGACAGTGGGTAAATTTCTCCACTCAGAATGGCACCTTCATTTAATAGTCAGAACTTGATGTTCTTAAAATATTAATTAAAACAACACTACTTGATCATTATTAAATCTATTTCAAGGAACGTGTTCAAATTTCTATTAAAATTGTTTTGGTCATCAATGGAGTTCTTTGTATTCGTTTACAGTGTAGACACTTAAAATGTAACAAAATAATGCACTGGAACAAATTCAACTAGTTAAATGGTTCAATACATATAATATATAAAATTGAACTAAAAATATTAGTTCAATTAATAAAATATCTAAAAGCTCTTTATAAATTAGCCAGGAGAATATGTGTGTGGAGTTGTAATTATGATTCATTCTACCATATGTCACAGACAACTTAAAAGTTCTCTATATTAAAAACTTTTTTATAAAATTATAAATAAACTAAACCTTTAGAAGACACCAGAAAAGCAAGGAAAGGATATCAGGTTCCTCTGAATGGAGAACTAGTCCAAGAACTAGTTCAAGGTGCTGCTTTGAGTATACCCAGTATCACCAAAGTCATCAGGATCAAATGACACTTTATCTGTGAAAAGTGCTTTGCAATGTGTTGTGTGATTTCCAAGTCAGAACAGTATCATTCTATTTTCATTATTAACAGTATTTTCATTATGCTACTGCAATGAAATATAGATGTCTGGACTAATCAACTCTACCTGATAATTAATATCAGCATTCTGGTACCCAGAGTGGACAAAATCAAGTAATAATTTCCCTTATGTGTAGGTGGTTTGAATATCTTAAATCAATCTCTGATAGCTTTAATTATTAATTATTAGCTGAGGTCACAATTTCAGACTTAGGAACTCTATGGCCACTCTGTATATTACAAATCATTCTTATAATTGTCTTTTTGGTAGTGAAATTGCATGGTAAGAGCATTAGATCAATAATAAAAGAAAAGTAAGTATGTTGAAGACCTATATTAAGATGACATCCTTAAAAGGAATATTGAAACCATTCTGATCCTCCATTATTGTACCTCCAAAAGACTAATAGGTAAGATTTATTAAGTCTAAATATTCTATAAATACCCCTTAGTTACTTTATAACAAGATGAATCTGATCACCTGGGCTGGAGGTCACTAAGCAGTCATGAAACGAATCTCTTCATTTTACAAGTGAAGAGACAAGATCCTGGCAAGTGAGTGCCTTATCCAGGGTAAATTAGCAGGGAAGATGGAATTTCAAGAAGAGATTCAAGTCTTTAGTCCTCCTTAGGGATTTTACTTATGGTAAAAATCTGATCACATCCTTAATAAAACCAAGCAATATGTTCTAGTCCTTTACCTTCATAGTCTTTATCATCACCAACTATATATTATTAAATGGGTATAAGGAGGCCCGATTTTAACTGGACAATGAAGTTGGAAGGCTATGATTCATTTCCAGTGACAACCTAGATTACAGTCACAATAGGATTTTAAAATCTTGGCCAACACAGCTGGGTAACAAATGTGCAGGGAAACTCAATGGCTCCACTGCACACGCACAAGACATGCTGCACAGACATGTGTCCATACGTGCATATCTGGACCAAATGTGAAAGGCTGGTAAGAAATGGATGATAAGCAAGAAACCTGGACCTTGTATCTACTCGGAGTCACAAAATAGGAAGTTCTTTCGTGTATTTTATTGCCATAAGGGGAGCCTCTTAATTAAAAAAAAAAATCTTTGAACAATACAATGTCTCTAGTTGCAGTGGTCCTTTATTTTTCTAGGACTGTTTTACTTCAGTATTTTTCATTGTTCAGATGCAAAAAAGGAAAATTTCGCAAAGTTTGACCCAGTCAAGAGAGATGTTAATTGCAATGTTATAATACTAATTTGTGCACACTTACTCGACCAAGAGAAACTCATTATGGCCTCATTTAGCATTCTGAAAACATTTTTAGACCATTTATAGGTTCAAATGGAAATAAATATGAGTATATGTGTAGAATTGTCATTTTAATCAAATTAAATTTTCCAATTAAGGAAAGAAGTCTTACTAAGATCACCTATAATTCTTATTCATGGAAGACTTCAGTTCAGGGTATGAAACTATGAAAGACTATTTTTAGAATAAGAAATTCAGGTCTTGCAGTGATTTATTTATCAAAATGGGTTTCCAGTGGGGTTTTTTTTAGCACAGAAATGTTTTAGAATAATGAATTCAGAGTTGATAGTTTAACTCTTTTAAAATTCTTCCTGGTTTTGAAATCAAGGGTTGAATATCAATAATGACGAGAACCTGAAAAAATATATTTCCAAAGAGCATCACCATTTAGAAGGAAAACAGTTGAAATTTTGCTTTTCATGATGAATAAAAATACTGACACTATTTCATGGCCATCTTCTAAGTACTCATTCATAATGCTTTAAAAAAATAAGTAAGCAAAGTGCATTGTTGTAATATCTGTAAAGTATAAATAAGAGTAACCAAATCAAAACAGAAAGTTAAATCTGTTGAGCTTGAACAGTTTAATAGTATCATTAATAACACATCCATAAACTATGTCCATTTAAATACCAAAGTTGAGTTCTTAAGCAGAATAAATAAATATACTCCGTGGAATCAAAGATTTTTTTAGGATGACTCATTACTTTCAACCCTGACATTCAGCTAATGATGATACATTGCACTGCATTTATACCGCATCACATTTAGACTGCATTACAAATAACCTTCATGACCTGACACAAGGGGTGCTTTGTTTTTCATTTCTCCCAAACTGGCACATTTTTTAAACATTTATATTCAAAAAGCACAAATCTGTGTGCTATAATTAACACGTTGCCTGAGGTTGGTAAGATTTAAGAAGCAAAAACTTCCAGGATTCCTGAAGAGATCTAACCTTGAGAGACAGATGGTCTGCAGCCATATCATCAGCAGGCTCAGAACTGGGTCTGGGTCGCAGAGGCTGTGACCCAGGACATGTGATGGGAGGGGACTGGGAAATGTCTTCGGTTCCTCCTCTGGCCTGAAGAGTATTTGCTTTTCTGTTTACAAAAAAATGCATCCCCGCGGTCTGTGTTGTGTCTGCTGGAGTTCACTGCAAGCATGCATCCCACTCCTGATAGAATACATTAATTCAACAAATATTTACTAAATCCTTCTTATAGTCTCCATATGATAAGAAATGCAGATAGGTCCGAGCTATACAGCTCAGAAAGTGGAGGACAAGTACAGAAAATGCTTCGTTTTGATCTCCTGGCCACCCTGTCTCGATGGCGGGGTCCTGTGGAGTAACCTTGCCTGTTTCCTGGTCTGTGAAACGGCCATGACAGTTGACATGTCTGCCGTGGAGACAGATCTGGATGGGTCCGATTATGACTAGAAAACAAAACACGAAAGGGATTTAGAACACTCGGCCACACGAACACTTCGAAGTTTGTAATTGTTGCTAATTTTATTAACCAAAGATATTACCCTTAAGGTATTTAAAGTGAAATAAGGAGATGAGGTGTTTGTGTATATAACCATAATAGAAAGAGTAGTTCAGAGGGGAAAAAAATAACCTCCAGTAATAAGAGTCTGAGGAAATTTAGAGAGACGAGATCACAATTGAGCAAAGATCTCCCCCTCCAAAACAGCAAGTACCTTCACACACAGTCAGAATTCAGGACATTCGGGGAAAAGGGATTTAGCTCAGTGGCGCCACCCCTGCCTGGGAAGAGGAACAGAAAAACAAAAATACCAACAACTCCAGGGAATTCTTGACGTTTCAGAGAGCCAAAAGAAAAGAATACTTTCTTAATTCTTTCTTCTTAATATGAGTAATGATCATTTTTAGGGGAAAGAATATTTTAAATTTATCTATTTACTTGTCTTATCACATATTGTGGTACATAATGATTACATTCCTCATGGTGAGTTGGTACATGCATGTAAAAAATCTTAATTCTTTTTTTTTTTTTTTCAGGGTAACCTACTTTCTGGTCTCCTTTCTGTCTCTCTTAGACAGAAACTATCTTTCTCTCAATAAATCTTCCCCACCTGACCTCCATCGGTTCCCATCTCTTAGAGAACACCATTCTATTCTATTTTCTGATGTGCATAAGGATTTGCTTTACATACTTTTTAAACAGTTTTCTAATCTACAGTCGGGTGTAATTTCAATCTTTGTACAAAGGATTGGCAAGAAGTACAGTCTTAGCAGTAGAGATACTGAATAAGTAAATTCTGATTTTTTTCTGCAGCAAAGAATACCCACCAAAAATAAGCTTTGTAATGATGCACAATCATAGACAATAGTTTTTGTTTTGTCTTGTTTTGCTTTAACAAGTGACTGCCAGAAATAATTAGCTAATTTTACTACTTATTTGGAGGAATATCTCCAAAGAAAAATTGCAGAGCCCTGTCCCACTCAAATTTTTATCACTGATTTAGATTGAAGAAATCTATCAAATTTTGCAAAAATGTAAGGCTAAAAATGATACCTAATCATCTGAGTGGACTCTGAAAGCTTTCAATAGGTGAGAAAAGCTGATACTTAATGAGAATGGATGTAAAATATTTTAAGTGCAAAAGACCAAGGACACAAATACAAGACAGAAAGATTTGCTTTTATTCAATTTCCATGAGAAATGTCTCATGTTGCATTTGTCTGCATGCTTAATATGAATTGTGCTGACATCGACTTTTTAAAAAAGAAAAAAAGGAAAGAAAGACAGGGCAAGGAAGAAAAGAAAGAAAAAGGAGAGACACTTTACACAGAAAGCAGTAATCATAACTTCAGATCTCTGGGGTCAGGAAATTAGTTTTATTTACTAATGAACTGTCTTAGCAAAGCTTTAAAAATTTCAAAATGCTCTGATACAATAAATTGTATTCTGTTCCAGAAGTTGTATTTTAATTAGCACATTGACCATCTCAACTGGAAACCTAGAATTCTCCTAATTCTAGAAAGTATCCTGACATAGAAGTAGTGGGAAACAGTGTTTAAATCAAGGGAAAGAAATCAAAAGAAAAAAATAGTCCTCAAAATGCACTTGTCCCTCTGAACCTGTAAACTCTACATCCACTGACTCAAACAACAACAACAGATTGAAAGTATTTGGGAAACTAAATCCTACTGTACTGAATACACCTATTTTTTCTTGTTATTATTCCCTAAGCAATAAAATAAGGTAACTATTAAGCATTTGCATCGTGTTAGTGTACAAGTCATCTAGAATTGGTGGAAAGCATATGGGAGGATTATGTAGGTTGTAGGCAATTATTACATCATCTTATATGAAGAATTGAGCACCTATAGATTTAGGTGTTTGCAGGAGCCCTGGAACTAATCTCTTGTAGATGCTAGGAGTTGGCTGATTGAGAAGGGCTTGTACATATTTGAGAGGGTGGTGAAATTGCTCTGTGTCTCCAGAGTAGAGAACACTATAACTATGGGAGAAAGTGACCAGAAAAGGATTTGGAATCTCATAAGAAGAGTGCATTTTTTGTATGAATGAAGTTCTAAATAAGGACCAATTCAGAAAACCTACCCATTTAAAATATCTCAACTGCTATTTTAAGGTGGTATAAGAGTTCTGCTCCCTAATAAGTTTATCAATACTTGGTGCCTTCACACCAACAAAACAAAGTAAATACCTGTCTTCCTCTGGATCCTGACAGAAAATCCTTAGTTGGCATTGTTTGACTCTGAAGAGCCAGCCAGATCCTCATCACTAGATTCTCCACCAAAAATCAGTATCTTTGCTAGTGAAGGTGATCACCCTCAAACTTGCCACTTGAGAGATGTGGGGAGAGGAAGTGACAAGGAAAAGAAAGGAAGCAGTGTTCTGTGCCTAGAAGATGACAACACAGATGCTTCAGAAGCAAGCTCTTCCCACAGACTAGATCTATATTCTATAAAGCAACTGTGTGTTGTACTCAACATTTTGTATGAAGGGCAAAAAATTTTTGATGATGTCTTTTCATAACTCTTCCAGTAACTAAAATATAAAAACGGATGACCTACAGCAAAATGCAGATAATTATTGAAACCAAACAATGGAAATAATCAATCATTGGGATTGATTATACCACTCTGCTTTCATGTATTTATATTTTTCATGCTACAGTGTTCTTACTTTTGTCTGTCAAGTAACTCCCAGATATATCCATGCATACTCAGAAATAATGTTTTATGCTTTCTTATAATTATACTTTCGCATGTGGAGAAAGTTCCACTAGTACAATATCCTTTGACCTATGACCCCAGATTCCAACTTCCAGTGGAGAAGTAGAGCAACTTTTTGTAGCTGACTTTGGGATAGGGAAATGAGTATGCATAGCTCTGCCCTTTCCCTCTGTCCTTTTGGGAGCCATCTGCCCACAGAAAGCTCACATCTTGTCTACCTCCCATACTGTAAGTTAGGCGGGGCAGCCTGATAAGCACAATTCTGGGTGAAATACCTGTATTAAAAACTCTACCATTGTTTCCAACAAACCTTGTCAATTAAATTCAGGATTTTGAAGCTGTCAGTTTTCTGCAAATGTCCTTGAGTTCTTTTTCTCTAAAGATTCAGAATTCAACAGCTAACAAAGGTTCTAAGCATTAGGTCTTTTTCATGCCTCTCTCATTCTTTGTTGATCAGTCTTCCTGAGAAGTCTTTCTGAGCTACACCACTGAATGAACTACTATACTCTCAACTCAGTTATGCCAACAGTTTATAGTCTAAAGAGTTATGTTGTTAACATCTGACATCTGTCTTGCCAAATAGATGGTACCTTCTAGAACCAAGACAGTCTTTCAACTAGTCCTTCATCTAACAGTGTATAATGTCTGGTCTTTAGTGCAGTGTACTCAAACATCTATAAAAAAATGAATAATCTAGGTGCCACGGAAGATGACTGTAATATCAGCACTGAAGGAGCATAAGGCAAGAAGACCACAAGTTCAATTCCTACCAGGGCAACCTAGCATGATCCTTTCACAAAATGAAAAACAGAAAGGGCTGGGGATGTAGCTCAGTAGTAGAACATCCCTGCATTCCATCTCTAGCATTGCAAAATGAAACTAATGAATGAGTAAATACTTAGTATTTTCAATGGATAGTTATTAAATCTAAGTAGTAGTTCATTTTAAGACCTTAGTCATTTTTAATACTAAAATCAAAAAGTTCTAGACATGAGACAAAACAATGTATCATAGTTGAGTTTTAATATATATTGACTTTATTAACACATTCTGCAAGTTCTCAAAGTAATATATTAATTTTATTCAGCTCTTTAGTACACTATGGGGTCAAGAATAAGAAATCTTGGGCTGGGAATTTAGCTCAGTGGTTCCAGCGCCTGTCTTGCAAGCACAAAGGCCCAGGTTTGATCCCTGATAACCATATACAACAATGCAAGGCCTGGAGACTTACACCCACCAGCAATCAGTACCACATACCACAGTGCCAAGCATGGTAGCTCATGCCTGTAATTCCAGCACTCAGGAGGCAGAGGCAAGAAGATTGCTGTGAGTTGGAAGCTGAGATCAGGACCAGTCTGAACTACAAAGCAAGACCCTGTCTCAATAGATAAATAGATAGATAGATAGATAGATAGATAGATAGATAAAAGAATAAGAAATCCTACATTTTCTTCTTGGCTCTCCCACTGAGATATCTTTGCCTTTGAAGAAATCTCTTAAAACTGATATCTTGGTTCCATATCTATAAAATGGAGCCATTAAGTGTGCTTCTATTCCCTAATTATTAACACTTTACCTATAAAACCTGTATTTTCAGTGTTGCATGCTTAGCTATAATTTCAGATCACAGAAGCATGTTGAAAATTGACTGAAAATCCACTGCATTTAATGGCAACAGATATAGTTTGGATTTTGTATTACTATGACTTCTTTAATATCAAAAGAGTAGATAATAAAATTACTCCTATTCCATGAATAGATAATCATTTCTATACTTTGATTAAATTAATAAATAAAGACAAAATTTAGGTATTACTATATTTGATGATTCTTGAGAAAGACATATATACAAGAAAATATAATTATTTATCTTCTGAATGGTTATTTTAATAAGAAAAAAAGTCTGGTTCACTATCATCGTGGAAAAGCATAGATCCTTCTTCCTAACAACTGGGTAATTTCACATTAGCTAATGGTTAAGGGTTCATAACCAAAACTGTAAGTAACCCAAGTAACAACCACTCTTCCTTCCAAAACACAAAGCTCCACATTAATTATAAGCAGCAAGAGACTCAGGCTGTATTTCAAAAGATATCTCCAGCCTCTCTCTCTCTTTCTTTTTTTTTTTGAGACAAGGTCTCGCTTTGTAGTTCAGGCTGGCCCTGAGCTCAGCCTCAAACTCACATCACAGCAATCCTCCTGCCTCTGCCTCCCAAGTGCTGGGATTACAGGCGTGAGCCACCATGCCCGGCACTGTGGTATGTGGTACTAGTTGTTGCTGGGCGTGCGTCTCCATGCCCAGTACTGTATGTGGTTACCAGGGGATCGAACCAGGGCATCGAACCAGGGCCCTTGTGCTTGCAAGACAGGAGTCAAAACCACTGAGCTATATCCCCGGCCCTCTCCAGCCTCTCTTACAGATAGGTATGGCCTTGACACAAAATTCTGGACAATAAAATGCCAACAAAAGCTACAATGAATCTTTCAAAAGACAGCAGACAACTCTAATTTCCATATCATCCTGGGCCTTTTCCTTTTTCCTCCCTCTAGGTAGAATGTGGGCACAGTGGCTCAATCATCAGCAGTCCATTTAAGGCCTTAAAGATGGGAACCAATGTCAAGCATGTAGCAGAAGTAAATTAGAAGAAACCTGGATCCAGACTTCTTCATGGGACATAAGTCCTTTACCATTCTCCAGGATTAACCTCTTCCTTTCACTGAAGGAAAACAAACCATGTCTTTAAACCCTTGTGATCTGATTGCTGATGCTAGGTGACAAGTACAATTCCTAAATGGTGGAACATATCCTACCATAACAGAAAGACGGTCTCAAGCCCACATTACTTTAGAAGACTTGTGGGACAAGGTAAACCTCGTTCTGCCTTTACTGGCCAAGTTAAATATTTAAATCTCAAGTTGAAAAACGACCAGCTACTCTTGCAAGCTCTCTGTGGCATCAAAGCCTTAAAGGTAACAGTCATCCAAACCGAACAGCTCTGCACCAAACGGAGAAACTAAGACCTTACCCAGCTCTGAGCACCTGCGATTATAAGCAGCTCACCCAGGAAGGATAGGAGATTGGCTTCTATGAATATTGCTACCATTATTTTTCCATTAAAGTAACTGACTGTTCATAAGTCTGTTCTTCTTTGAAGACTGAATTGCCTGAAGACTGAAATAATTATATTGATCACTGTGTCTCCATGTTCTAGTTCTTGCAGGCTCTCATGCATGAATGAGAGGGGTACCACTGTCCAGCATCTGACACAACCAGAATTCCAGAAGAGCCACTTAGCTCGTTTTCTGTCTGTTGAAAGAAATGAGTAAAATTGAGATAGGAGGAGAAAAATCTAGCCCCCCATATTTGGAGAAAACAGTTCCCATGGGCAAGATGGTGCTGATTGTCCTACTGGTTAATCATCTTCACATTCCATAATTACAAAAATCTTTGCTTCTCTATTTAATGTAGGAGAGTTATATATGCCTCGATTCAAAGGTGGGAAAAGTTCCTGGTAGGAAACTAGGCGGTCATACAGTAGAGGGAAGCTTTTACATCATAAAGAAAACATGGCAGCAGGATGAGGCATTGGAACAATCTTTACAGCTTCTATGAGGGATGCTACAATGATGCACCTGTATTGTGCCCCACCACAAAACTCGTCTTAGATTAAAAAGCACAATGCTACAACTAGTCTCAAAAGTAGTTTTGGTCTTGAAATACGCAAAACAAAATCCAATATGTTAAACAACAAGTGTCTAACTTCTTTTATTTTGGAGTGCATAAGTGAGTTTTCCTGTCATGGAGACACAATACCTAACAAACACAATTTATGGGAAGAGAAGTTTAAGTTGGCTCATGGCTTCAGAGGGTTGAATCTGAGGTCATCTGGCTTCAAGGCAGAAACATCTTGGTAGAAGGTCATGGTGGAACAAAGACAGTTAATGCACAGGAGCCAGAAAACAAAGCAGAGAACAATGTCAGAAAGAAAGCAGCCAGAGGTCAGATATAGTTCTTCAGGTCATGGCTCCATGACCCATAGATACATCCTTGGGTGGTTCCCAAGCCAAAATAAATGGCAAGATTATCCACCACAATGAGGCAGGACAGAGATCAAAGACCATCCGTCGACTGGGACCTTCACAATGTCCTGAGTGAAGAGAGCACAATCCCAAAATAACATGGGACTACTCTTCCTTTACATGAGGAAGAGTGAGGAAACTCTTCCTTATTCCTCCTTTAAATGAGCCCATAGGCTAAGGAAGTGTTCCTTATTATACTCGTTTCCTCGCAACAGAAATACTAGCCGAGCCCCAAACAGGAAGCTTAACATATCAGCCAGAGCCTACAACCAAAACTCCCTCCCTGTCCCATGTCACTTGGTTTACTCCTCTGCTAGTCTTTGAAATGAACCCAGAGATTAAATTATTCTTTTAACATTTGCCTGACTTCCTTCCCTGCATTGACAACATACTTTCGTTTAAATGAAGTGATTTGTTAAATGGATTATGCAAAAAGCTTTAACATTACCAACAGCTTTCCTCACATATGCGTTTTGTTTGCTTCCCAAAATAAGTAGCCTTTGGCCATTAGAAAGAGAAGAGAGTGTAATTAGCTACCTTTGTCCATTCCCCTTGATCAAACAACCTCGCTGGTGTTTCACATTCTCTCGGTTTCTCAGATTTAGTGCCATCCTATCTGGACACCAGATGTTTTATTTGAAAACAGTTACTAGAATATAAATGGAATGAAAACTAATCAGGTTGTTATAAATTCAAATAAGGTAGCTGGTTTGAGAAAATCTTTGGTGAATGAGAAAGCAAAAAAGTTTTTTCATCTTTTGGATCAGGGGGCACACAAGAAAGATCTATGTGATCTTTCCACATTTATACTAAATAGCAACAAGAAAACCACCATGGTGTTGATCTGCAGCACCTCTAGATTCCCTTGGCTTCTCATGAGCATGATTGAGGGTGTAATTCTGCCCTTAGTAGGAGAAAAAACTAGGATTTTTGTCAAGGTATTTTAAAAGTTCAAATATTTATTTTAAATGCTAAAGATAAATGTCATTTCTACTTTCAGTAATTTGGCTGCAATGACTTCGGCTCAGAATACTGGTTTTATAGTGAAACTCAACTCTAAGCACAGAACATTCTTGCTGCTTCCATTTTTACTTATTATTTCCATTTTCTAGTGTTCTAGTAACAAAGTGCTGTAGTCTAGTCTAGGTGGACTAGATTGTAGTCTTCCATTGCTGCCTGTCAGTTTATGGTCGGGGCACAGGGCTGTTCACATCAGAGTTGTCTCCCTTTCTTCATTTCAGCTATAACTGCACTGACATGGTTTCAGCTTGATGAGCAACATTGTGTTCCTCTCTGGAAGTGTGAACCTTCCAAGTGCCCTCCACACAATCCACAATGACTGGGAAGCAAATATCAGAATTTTTACATTATCTTTTCATGCTATTGATAAAATTACTTTAGAGGCACTAATGGATGAATTGACATTAGTCAGCTGTTGTGTGACACTGAGGGAGGACCCGAAGTTTTCTAAGAGGCTCTTTAAGGTGTTGCCATGAATTACGGTATGCATCCTGCACCTGGATAAATGAATTTATAGTGTAGATGCTCCAGTCTGAACAAAGTTACCTCTCACAAAATGAACAAATGCCTAGAAAAGATTCTTTCAGAGAAATTGCAGATTGGAGATAGCATAAATAATACAAGCACAGGTAAATAAGAAAACTGCTGCGGCAAACTTTCATTCCTGGCACGAGTTCATTGGATCTAGCTATGTAAGATAAAAGGATTGATGAACAAGTTATATCAGACATCCTAGAACACGTTTCTCTCTTTCTCTTTGGAAGCTAGAAAAAAAATTCATGAGACCTTATACAATTGACAGAAAAAAAAACTTATTTTTAAAATATGCTTATTTTATTTTTGTCTCATTATCGTGCCTTTATCATGTCCAAACATATGATCGTAGGATGTTATAATGTATCCAGTACATACTGTTCATGTCATACTGCTCGTGAGTATATGTGTAAGCAAACACATTAAGAATCATTATCAAACTGCTCTTTGTTGATGTAAGATCTACAAAGCTTAGGGACCAGTGACCATCACATTCAGAGCTGTGAAATAGTAGGACAGGTACCTTCCCATAAAGAGCTGTTACTTCTAGAGAGTTCTGCTGCAGAGCAGCAGGTCTATACTTTGTAGCACTGTTGTGTTTTGCATTTAATAAAGTTTAACATATATTCAGAAGTGGCATAAGGTACAAGGACTTTTCTCAAAGTAAATCTTTTCATATATCTGATATCTATCCAAGAAAATACAGTAACTCCGAAATCCCAGAAGGCCCTCTGTCAGGCGCCAGCTCAGTTTAGGGCAATAAGTGTTCTGTTTCTTATCCCATAGTTTAGCTTTGCAAGTTTCAGGACTTTATAGAAATGGAATCATCTGGTTGTCTCAATTTTTGTATCAATTTTTTTTCTGTAGCAGTTTTTTTTTCCTTTATTGAGTTTATTGATATATTTTAGGTACACATTATGATCACATTCATCATTGAGAATTGATACTTGTACCTGATATATCTTGATTCATTTGTAGGGCGCTTAATACATTCTGGATACAAGTTGGTTGTATTGAAAATACATTTGTATTTTTAAAATATCCTTTCCAGCTTTATCGACTGGCTTTTTACTCTCTTAGGAAAGCCTCCATTTGAATAGAAGTTCTTAATTTTAAAATAGTCTACTTTATCAAAATGCTTTTATACTTAGTATTTTATATTAGTGTTTTTATCCTGTTTAAGAAATCTTGGGCCAAGGATTTAGCTTAGTGGTACCATGACTACCTTGCAAAAACAGAGACCAGAGTTCTATCCCTGGTACTGCAAAAAAGGAAAGAAAAGAAATCCTCTCTTAGACTAAATTTGTGAATATCTTTTTAAAATTTTAATAGTGGATGGTTGTGCCTCTAAATTTAGATCTGCAACCCATCTTCCATCTGTAACTGATTTTTGGTATTACATGAAGTTGTGGATGTCATATTTTTGTGTAGCTATCCCAATTAATCAGCACTATTTAATTCAAAATATAGTCCTTTTCCTGACTCAATATAATCGAATTTTTTTATATAAAACTGTGACTTGTTAAATTTGGGAATGCTTCATAAGTTTTCATTCTGTCCCACTGGTCTAATATCTACCTTTGTATTATCTCACTTCTCAATCACCGCAGCTTTAAGATAGATGTTCGGTTTTGTAGAGCATCTACTTTGTCTGAACTATTTGGATGGGTTAGATCAATAGAATTTACACATAAATTTAAAATTAGTTTGTGTATTTCCACAAGAGCAATCTGTTCACATTGAAAAGTATGGCCCAATTTGTGAAGAATTGACCTCTGTATAGTTTTGTAATTTCCAAACTGTGACATAGTATATTGTAGCACTTATTTAGATCTATAATTTTTCCCAGTAGTGAATTGTGAGTTCTCAGCATGAAAAGTAAATTTTAATGTCACACTTTATATTTAATTTCAAAATATTTGATACTATTGTAAGCATCATTTTAAAACATCAATTTTTAATTATTTGTCACTGGTGTATACAAACAGAAATGCATGGCAATGGGATTTTTCATCAAGATACTGTTCCAAGTCTACTTTATAAGTTTCCTGTAAATTCTTTTAAATTTTTAAAAAATTGTGTCATTTACCAGTAATGCAACTTTTTGCTTTTTTCCTTTCTCATATAGATGATTGTATCTATTTTTCTTTCCATTGATAAATTAACACTTTCAACTTAATGAGATATAGAAATGATTATAATAACTTACATGTCTTATTTTTGGTCTCATTGAAAATTTTTCATTATTTCACCAGATGTGTGCTATTTACTGCAGCAGTTTTAAATTTCTGTAGATAATCTTAGTTAGCAATAGGGAACTATTTTATGAAAAATCAGTATTGAATTTTACCATACATTTTCCTGTATCTATTAATATGATCAACTACATTATTTATTCAGTTAATATTAAAAACCTTTGCAGTCCTGAAGTAAAATTTTGATGTGCTAGCCTATTGTTATATTGCTGAATTCAATTAACTAATGTTTTATTTAAGATTTCTATTTCTAAAGCAATGAAAACACAAGATTATAATTTTCTAGCTTTCAGTAATCTTGACGAGGATCAAGTTTCCACCTCAAAGGCGAGTTTGGGGAATATTTTTGATTGTGTTCTTATGAAAGGTTTGTACATCAATATTCATACTATTTCTTTTATATTTCTGAAAATCTACTTATGAAAACATGCCAGTTTTCATAGTAAAGCTTTTTAGTAGCAGAGCTTATATCTTTAATCAATATTAGGATACTCAAATATCTCCATTTCATCTATCAATGTAAGTTATTTTTTAAAGAATTGGCCCTTTTGGTTAAATGATGAAATGCATTGGCATGAAGCTGTTTATAATATCTCCTTAATATTAGTTGGCCCCTCGTGATGTTGGTAATTTATTTTTTCTATTTTTCATGGTTAGCCTTTCTAAAAATTAATTTGTTATTAATATTTTCAAGGATCTCTGTCAACTTATTCCATTATGCATTTGTTTTCTTTCATTGATCTCTGTCCATGTCTTTATTGTTTCCTTCCTTGTACTCTTGATTTTCTATCACTTTTAGAAGAAAACTTGAATCATTGATCTTCAGTCTCTTAGAATGTTCCAACGTATGGATTCCAACTCTATACATTCTCTCTATTAGCTGCATACCACACATTTTGATATACCATATCATTACCATTCAGTTGGAATTCTCTATTTTCTATTATAATTCTTCACAAATTGGTTATTTAGAAAGATTTTTTTTAATTATCTTTATTGGTACATTAAATATACACATCATGATTGCACTCCATAATGGGGATTTGTACCAGTATAAGACACAACTTAATTCTCATTTTTTCCCATAGCCCCACCCACCCTACCACCCCCCCATATATATAAAATTTGTTTCCTTACTTTTTTGTTACAATCTCAACATTGTC
>PVIR01011538.1:0-46923 GCA_004026965.1 Petromus typicus
TTATATATAAGTAATATATATATATTACTTATATATAAGTCATCATGTCATGATGACATGATGACATGATGCTCACTATATATAAGATCTGAAACACTTAGCCAAAAGCTGAGCCAAAAGCTCAGCCAAAAGCTTGATTTAATCACCACATTTAGTAGTATAGCTAAATACAAGGTCAACATTCAAAAATCATAGTTTTGAAATATCAGTAGTCTTTGTATACATGAGTAACAAACTCACTGAGAGAGAAATTGGGGGAACAATTTCTTTCACAATAGTATCTGCCCCACCAAATGAAATATTTAGGCCTCAATTTGACAAAGGAGGTGAAAGTCCTCTTCTCTGAAGAGTCTGAACACTCTGAGGATATCAGAAAATGGAAAGACCTGTCTTGTTTATTCCAGGGTAGGAAGAACCAATATTATCAAAATGGCCATATATATGCTATATAAAATTGCTATTTAAATTCAGTGCAATCCCACTTGAAATCAAAGCAGTATAAACTACAGATCCAGAGAAAATAATCTGAAAATTCATCTGGAACCACAAGAGACTTAGAATAGCAAAAGCAGTTCTAGGCAACAAGACCATGACAGAGGGTATCACAATCCCCAACTCAAAACTATACTACAAGGTCACTGTGTTAAAAATATGGCACTGGCAAAAAACAGACCTGAGGACCAATGGAACTAATTAGAAGATGCAGAAACAACTCCAGATATACTAAGCCACCTCATCTTTGACAAACACACCGAACACCCTCAAAGGAGCAAAGATAGCCTTTTAATAATTGGAGCTTGAAAAACTGAGATGCAACCTGCCAAAGTTTAAAACGAGACTTGCATCTCTCGTCATGCAGTAAACTGAAATTGAATTGGGCTAAAGATCTAAGTATTAAAATAAAAATACTAAACCTGCTTGAAAACAGGTGAGGTAGAACTCTTGTAGGTATTGGCATATGGAAAGACTTTATGAAGAAAATCTCAGCACAAGAATTAGAAGAAATCAACAACTGGGATCTCATCTTATTTAAAAGCTTCTGTGTAGCAGAAGAAATCACCAAGTGAAAAGATAGCCTACAATATGGGGAAAAAATGTAGCAGGTGTTCCTTAGACAAAAGTCTATTATCTAGAATATATAATAATTAAAAAAAATAAGAACACCCAAATTTAAAGACTCAATTAAAAAATGAGCATCTGATACTAGCAGATATTTTCCAGATGGAGAAGTAAAAGTAGCAAAGAAACATATGGAAAAATGTTTAACATCATTGGTCATTTGAGAAATGCAGATGAAAACAACACTGAGATTCTACCTCGCTCCAGAAAGAATGGCTGCTATTGAGAAATGAACCAGCAACAAATACTGATGAGGCTGTGTAGAAAAAGGAACTCTTCTCCACTGCTGATGTGAATGTGGACTGGTGAAGTCACTGTGGAAAACACTGTGAAAAGTCCTCAAAAACTAGAATTAGAGGTTCCATTTCACCTTGCTATTTCTCTACTGGGTATATTCATGAAAGAATTAAACACATCAGACCACAGTGACATATGTGTACCCATCTTTCTAGCAGCTCAGTTTGTAATAGTTAAATCTTGAAAATAGCCCAAATGTCCATCAAATAGAGCCTAGAAAAAGAAAGTGTGTTTTTAAAAAATAAAATGTAGCATTACCCAATCATAAAGAATGATAAATTAGAGACATTTATAGCTAATTGGATGCACCTCAAGCGAAATGTAATGTGTAAATATCATATCATTTCTCTAGTATGAAAAACTGAAAGTGTAAATGAAGTCCTGAATGTGTGACAGGTTTTGTGAAATAAGAATAAAATATTAAAAGGGAAATGATAACTGGGTAGGAGCAAGAAAAAGGCCAAGTATGGTAAAAAAAAAAAAAAAAAAAAATTAAAAAAAAAAAAACAGAAACAAGCTTATGTATATAAGGAGGGGAAGGTGAAAGGGAGGGCAGGGCAATGGGAAAAAATAAGTTACACCCTGTATAGGTAGAAATTCCCAATAAGGAATCTGATCATAATATATTCCTAAAGTGTACCAATAAATTTAATTTATTTTTAAAAAAGGATATAGTGGTATATATTTTCTCAAGTACCCAGAGTACACAGATAAGCATCCCATAAAAAAGAATTTAGCTGTCTCAAAGTAGCACATAGATTGATTCTCTTGTGATTATTTACCGATGCATAGCCCCTTCTTAGCAGGTTGTACTTTATTCTTGTGGTTTGCTACCCAGTTGTTGTGGTATGCTTTAAAAATCAATGAGGATGCTTTGAATGCCCGTATCTGACAATCAGAACAAGCACAAATAACAGAATGATGCATCTCAAGGTCCCAGAACAACAAGAACCCAAACTCAGAGCTTGTTCAAGGAAGGAATATATAAATCAATGAAGGCAGCAGAAATCAGTGAAATTGAGAATAAAAAAAATCAATAAATTCAAGAACTGATTCTTTGAAAAATAAATAAAATAGACAAACCCTAACCTATTCTTACAAAAAAGTAAAGGTACAAATTAATACAATTTTTAAAGTGAAAAATGCAAAATCACACTGGATGCCACCAACATCCAGAAAATTATCGGCAACTACTTCAAAAATCTGTATGCCAAAAAAACTGGAAAGCTCTGAAAAAATAATTATAGTCCTAGATAAATACAAATTACCAAAATTGAACCAAGAAGACTTAGAAATCTTGAATAATTCTATAACTAGAAATGAAATGAAAACAGTTAAACAATTATTATAAAGGCACAGGACTTGATGAGTTCCCTGACAAATTTTACAAGAACATCAGGGAAGAGCTAACATCAACACTCCTGAAACTCTTTAATAGAAGTGAGAGAAAAGAAGTACTCCCAGAATCATTATCCTGACTCCAAAACCAGTTAAAGACCCGACCATAAAGGAGAACAGTTGAACCATCTTTCTAATGAATATAGATAAAAAGATATTCAACAGGATACAGTAGCACTTCAGTCCATGGACTTAATTGATTCCATGGTTCTGGGGAAGATGGCCTCAGTCATCTTCATCCCCAGATGCGGAGTTGAAGAGGGGAAGCAAACTTTTGTGGAGTGCTTCTGTTTGTGAACTGACATTTTACTGTACTGGCAAAAAGGATGCAAGAAATCATCAGAGATTGACCAAGTGTTTTCTCCCAAGGATGCAGGGATTCAACATATACAAGTCAATGAATGTAATTCATCACATAAAATAGAAGCAAGGACAAAAATCACACGTTAAAAAAAAAAAGGTCTCTGGAAAAATCCAACATCCTGAAGAAAATAGTTATAGAAGGACCTTATCTTAATATGATGAAAATCATTTATGACCAACTCATTGGCAGCATATTAAATGGGGAAAAACTGAAAGATTTTCTACTAAGATCAGAAACAAGACAAACATGTCCACTATCACCTGTCCTGCTCAACAGTCCTCAAAATATTAGCAGATCAATCACACAAGAGAAAGAAATAAAATGGAAATAAAAGGAAGAAGTCAAAACATCATTTGCAAATGACATGATACTCTACTTACAGGACCCCTCAAACTTCACCAAAAGACTCTTAGAATTAAAAACCAAATTTAGCAATGTAGCAGGATACAAAATAAATATACAGAAGTCAGTAGTAAAAGGCAAAAGGTTTATACAATCTGAAGAGAAACCAGAGTGTGTCAAAAGTCAATAGTGCTTCTATACACTAATAACAAACTCACCAAGAAAGAAATTAAGAAAATAATATCATTCACAACAGCAATAAGAGAAATGAAATACTTAGGAATGCACCTAAACAGGAAATCAGAGAAGTGAAAATTATATTACTCTGGGAAAGAAAATCAAGGAGTCAGATAATGGGGAGATATCCCGTTTCTGGATAAACAGAACCAATATAATCAAAATGACTGTACTTCCAAAATTGATACACAGATTTAAAACAATCCTCGTCAAAATACCAACAGCATTTCTCATAGATCTAGGGAAAATAATCAAAATTCAGATGGAACCAGGAGATACTCAGAGAAGCTAAAATAAGCTGAGTAGCAAAAGCAAAGCAGGAGACATGACAGTTCCAGAGTTGAAGTTATACTGTTAAAGTACTAGGATTGAAACAGCGTGGTACTCCCATAAAACAAGCGCATGGATCAATGGAACAGAAGAAAGGAGGCAGAAATAACCCCAAGCATACTCAGCTATGTTTTTTGTGTGTGTGAGAGACAAGGTCTTGCTTTGTAGTTCAGGCTGGCCCTGAGCTCACTATGTAGCCCACATGAGCCTCAAACTCACAGCATTCTTCCTGCCTCTGCCACCCGAGTGCTGGGATTAGAGGTGTGAGCCACCATGCCCAGCTAGCTATTTGATATTTGATGAAGAGGCAAAAGAATACACTGGAGGGAAGATAGCCTCTTTAATAAATGCAGCTGAGAAATTGATATCCACAGGCATAAGACTTGAATATAGACCCATATATCTCACCACGTCCTAAGCTATAATCAAAATGAATCAAAGATCTAAATGTTAAGACAAAAACACTAAATCTTTTGGAGGATGAAATAAGATAAAACTCTTGAAGACATAGGTGTAGGCAAGAACTTTCTGACAGATCTCTAAGGGCACAAGAAATAATACCAAGAATCAACAAGTGGGGTCATAACAAATTAAAAAACCTTTACACAACAAAGGAAACAACACAGTGAAGAGGCAACTTACACAAGGGGGAAAAATTGCCAGCTGTTCTAACATCTGGCATACAGAAAGTCTCTTTTTAACCCAGTTTTGATTACAAACAGAAATTGCTCTGCACATTGTCATCTGAATGTGGCCAAGCAGCCTATAAAAGCAGGAGTGAACAGAAATCTACAGACAGTAATGTTCTGTCCTATTCAGTGGTGTTTTAAATAGAAATGACCCAAAGATATATAGGCTTCTTAACTCTCAAAGAGCCTCCTTTTGAATTCAGCCCATATTATCTGTATGCAAAAGAGGAGGAAATTCTAGAGTTGTTCTTAATACTTGTGCTCATTTCACACTTGATATTTCATTAGTCATACATGTTATTTGATACTTGGTACACATTTAAGATGGAGATAACTACTTAGGTATGGTCATGTGACTTCATCCAAGCATCAATCAGAAGGGGCCAAAAGCCAGAAATGAACGTAAGTATTCTGCTACAAAATTATTCTTCCATATCTGTTAAACAAAAAAGGATTGCATTGAGGAAGAGAATTATAAATGCCAAGGGCAATCTCTTCTTATTGGAGCTGATGGATGGGAACTCCCACACTCCTGCTGTGATCACTGGTCTGGGAAGCACCATGATCCTCTGCTTGTGTTTTGGGTCCACTGCACCAAGCGTATCACCTTCCACAAGCCCTACTGTCCACAGATCTTTGCGATGCTACATTCAGATTTGTTCACTGAGATAGTGGCATTAGCCTTGTACTCTCTTTTATAGATATATATTCTCCTTTCATTTTGTCAGTTTTCTCTTTCAAATAAACTTTCAGGGCACACTAAATTTCAAGCCATTTATTATACAGATTTTGATCTGCAAGACTTTTTTCTACCCTACATAGTGGTGTTTTGCTACTTACCAGTGTGCCAAGGTTAAGAAAAGTCTTTTAAAACTTGATCGGAAAATGCCCAGAACTGTATGCATAACTGCCTCTCTTAGGGGTGGAAAGGTCCCTTCCATACGAATGGTATGATCTCGTGCAGATTCTTCTGTAATTACACACACAGAAACACATACCCACCCCCTTCAGCTCCAGACATCCAAGATTAAATAAGCAGTGGTGCTACTGGCCTCACCCTTGCTACCTCCCTTAAGTGGGCACCTCTTGCAGCTTAATCTCAGGCCTCAGAGTTTCCTGGAGCTCAGCTCAGACACCCTTTCCACAAGTCTCTCATCATTCTGCAAGTCCTCTGTGCTTGCCAACAGCTCCATGGTGCTCCTTCCCGAAACTCCTGGGAGTCTTACAAAGTTTCTAGATTGTTCCTGATGTTAGACAAACTCTTTTGTCAGTGAGAATCTGCTCCAAGAGCATAGGATGGTCAACTAGTCCCTGCTTCCCAAAGCCTATTTCTGTTGCAGGAGAGACAACTGTGAAGAAGGTCGAGGGATTGCTTCTGCAATTGTCTACAGCTGTCTCTTCTCTTGGCTTCCTCCATTCTTGCAGGGACAGGCCTCATTTCCAGACACTAAGGAGAAGGGCAAAATTGAGTCTGTCAAAATGTCAACCCTGGTGCTGTAGTAAGGGATGGGGTCCTTGAACAAAGTAGCTCTTAACTGGGACACAGTCCACATGTTCCTCACTACTGACTGGAAGCTGACAGCTTCAGGAAGAGGTGACAGAGTGAGTGATAGTGCTTCCTCACAAGTCTCCCTGCCCTGCCCTGGCCTGTAGATATGGACATCTCTGCAACTTTCCTGCAAGCAGGGGAAAACATTTAAATGAACAATTGACAGTAAAAATAGATTCAGGATTCCAGGCTTTAAAGCGAGGCAGACCTATTATTCCATATGACTCTGTCGCCCTCTGGTGTTCAAAAAATAAAACCCTGTAGTCAGGGCTCTCAATTTCAGAACACTCTTTGCCCCAAATTACCCTTGGTTTTTCCTTTCCTCAGTGTTTCTCTCCCTGCCACCTGAAATTACAGGAATTACTGAGAAAAACACCCAGCTACATCAGGGTGGGGCACATCGTGTCTACGAGGGACACCACCCTTTTGTTGCATTCTTCAGAAACTAGAATTTCACGAGTGCCACAAGCTAATCAGTTAGAGGATTTAAAGTACAACCTTACCAACCTTATAATCTGATTTTTATCTAGTACTCTACATATACTGAACTACCACACTGTATCCCACAGCTATGTGAAGTTATGGTGTGTCAGTTAAAAAGTAAAATATATTTGAAGAGATTTTTTATAACCTGGCTTTGAAGAAGCCCTGGTGTAACAATAAACTTCTAAGAGTTCAGATTTCTCTGCCCATCAGCTGGATCAAGACTGAAGATCCCTGAGAGATTCAGGTAGCAAATGGCAGCAAAACCCCATAGAATCCACCAGAGACAATCATCTGAGTCACAACCCTGCATAAACATGTGCCTGCCTGTGTGACAGGGGGCACCAATGCCAGGAACTTGTCTCTCTTCTTCAGATACTTAGAAAAGTTCCCCAAATGAGAGATCTCAGCCAGGTTATGTGGAGCCAGCTCGGTGACTGTCTACATGCAAAATGACTCATTTACATATAATTCATATCAATTTTCAAATCCAAGTTTGTACCCAGGCCAATCTTTTTTTCTAGGTCTCCCCTGACCTGAAACATTTCCTCTTCTGGCCCTTCATAATACTCTGCCCTCACAATTGACGCTCCTGACACCTGCAGGCCCTTGTCCTTAGTACCTCCAAGCCTCAGGTCTGACGGCTTGCCCATATTCTCCAGGTAACCCAGACAAACGGTTGTCACACTCTTCATTCCAGTCAGCAGCCCAGGGACCTTTGGTAGCCGTGTGGCCCTACTAGTCATAACCTTCTTCTGAGCACTTGCCCTAGTCAGATCCCCAGATGTTACCACCTCTTAAACCTTAAACTCCAGCCTTGTACTCTGTTGGCCACTGTTTGTCTTATGCACTGACTCCCTTCTACACGTGGTATTTACATCTCACTAAAAGTTCTGAACTCCCAGATCTATCAGTGGTGCCCTTTTTGTCAACCCTTTCATTGTTTACTAAGACTCTTAGATCACCATTATATTTATTCCCTTGTCCATACCCTTATTTCTTTCCACCACCACACCAGTCTGCATGCTATTGTTTGTGTTCTGGAGAACACAGGTCTGTGGCCACTAAGGCCAGGAGTGGCTACAATCCTGCCCAGAGCCTACTAGAAACCTTTCACCATTCTCCACCACTCTCCTTGATTATCCAATCTCACTGCCAGCAAAAGACTTTAATTCTTACATCAGGGGAAAAATAGACACTATGCTCTATCACTAACAAATATTTTCAGATGGGTTCATGTGTCCCATACATTACACAGGACAGGTAAGCAGGGTGTTAGTATTTCCATCTTAAAAAGCCAATAACTGGGCTTTTATGTAATTCTTAGAGAGGTGTTAACAGAACATGACTAGAAAAACAGGTCCCCAATTCTGAGAATCCCAGTCAAATATGCAATGGGTGATTTGTTCACAGGTACTATAAGCTCTTGGTAGCCAGGATAAACAATCACATTCTGGATATCACCTCAATTGGCCTTACCCACCTCTAGAGTGTGCTGCCTTCTAAACAATGTCTCTCTGGCTGACATAGTACCTGAAGTCCATTCACTCATGTTTTAAAAGAATTATCTTGAAAACAAAACTTTCTTTTAAAGCTGTTATAACTAAGCAATGCGTTTCACTGTGCACATGTTTGTCTGGGAGGGTATTCTGCATCCTTGGCTGAAAACAAATAGTCCACCCTCTGTTTCTGGTACCCAGTTTATAGCATTGGGAACTATATGACTTACAAGATGGAAAGCCAGATTGAAGTCTGACCTGGCATCATCTTCCACCGAACCCAAATGTATGCATGTAGGTCGACAAAGGTGCCAAGGTGGAGAATCCACTGGGTGGAAATTATGACTGAGCTGATTTTCTGTAAACACATGATATGAGCCAAAGCCACTTCTTCTAGGAGTAGGGGCCTCCCATGAGTCATTTGCAATTCCAGACAGATACACATCTCATCTCTTTCCTGGGCATTATGTTGAAGCATGTAGAACAGAGGAAATATGCCTCTGTCCTTCAGAACAAAAATTCTCCTAACCTCATTTCTCTTCCAGTACTTTTCTTTGTGCTACATTTATTTTGCCACACATGAAAGTGAGTGTTTGAAACAGGCACCATGCTAGCTAGGTTTGTATGTGTGCTCAGTACAGCTGGTGTGCTTCACCACAAATGCTGCGTTGGAAATGACCTGTTCTTTGATCTACCTTGCCCCCTCCAAACTAACATCTATGCATTATACCAAAAGCTCTGGCTTGGGAAGTAGATATCTTAGCTAGTCATGAACATAGGTAAGAGTCTCACCTTCCTGAGTCTCAGATACTTCCTCTGTAAATGAAAGGTTTGCTAAGGCCAAAGCTAACTTTGCAACACTTAAGAACTTCTTCCAATGAAAGAAGGGAAAAGAGGGAAAAAGGAAAAGAAAGGAAATCTAGGAGCAGCCAGAAAGTGCTGCAGAAGACAGGGCAGAGGAGTCCCTTTCTTACAAGACTGATTTAGGGGCATGATGTAGAGTTTATCACTGAGCAAGATTTTCTTAGTGGAAATCAAAATAGAGGAGCAAGAAAATGTAAGGCAATGTACAAGGAGAAAATCAAAAGCCGGGGCTGGTCTCTAGGTAAAGCAGCAGCCAGCACATACCAGCAGAATTATTGATTCATGAACACTTTAAGCTGGTTTTATGGCTAGATTTTGAGGAGAGATGGAAGAGGACTGGACTGATCTACAAGGAATATAAGACAACCGAGGGCATTCTTGGCAGCTCCGAAGACAGTGGTTTGAAGGGATACCTCCCAATCCCTGCCCGTGCAGAACCATGGCAAGGTGAATGCAGAGAGGACTAGGAGAGGGGAGAACAGAGTTCTGAACATTACACAATAGTGTCTATGCAAAGCCCAAGCACATAGCTTTCAACAAACAGTAACAACTCAGTATTCTGTAGATTCTCTCAAAGACAAAAGAAAAAGTCCTTCAGTAGCTCCACGTTCCACCAAGGCTCTTGTTTAAACATGTGAAGACAAGAATGAATTCCTGCAGCCTCATTGCTGCCCTTGAGCTGTGAGCAGTGACTAATGCCTTCAGTTCTCTTTCTGCACTAGGGAAAGCCCCAACCCAGCACCAGTGACAGCAGACAGTGGCTGCACTGCTCACCAGTTACCTCCTGATTTATTTAGAAAGCTGTTGGAATCTTGCCTCTGCTATTTAGTAGCTGTGACACCTTAGACATGTTACTTCAACTCTCTGCATCTGTTTCTTTATCTCTGAAATGTATACACATTTTTTATTTTTAGGTTTTTTGAGACAGGGCCTCACTGGCTTTGTAGTTTAGGCTGGCCCTGAGCTCAGCCTCAAACTCACATCACAGCAATCCTCCTGCCTCTGCCTCCTGAATGCTGGGATCACAGGCATGAGCCACCATGCACAGCATTGTGGTATGTGGTACTGATTGCTGCTGGGCGTGAGTCTCCATGCCCAGTATGGTATGTGGTTAACGAAGGATTGAACCTGGGCTCTTGTGCTTGCAAGACAGGCACCGGAACCACTGAGCTAAACCCCTGGCCCTATACATTTTTTAAAAAATAAGAAGCCATTGAGTAAATAGAAATGAGATAACTTTGCACCTCAGGTCATTTTTGGCAATTAAATGTGATAATTAATCCATAGATGTGATGGATAATTTTATATGTCAGTTAATAATACTCAGGATTGAGAGTAGAGCCTGGGAAGAATTAAAAATACAACCTCTCCAGGATCAGGAATCAAGACATCTGGAAGACAACAATTTGGTGAAGAAAAAAAAAGAAGTAGATCTCCAGGAATTGAGAAGGACTGAAAGGAAAACTAGAACTGCTCGGAAGCAGAGGGAATGGAGTACAATAGAGAAAAACAGACAAAGCAATCTGAAGAGCTTCCCTCAGCTTCTGGGGAGGCGATCTGTTCCCACAAACACAGGGTGAGCCTGGAGACAGTCAGTAGCACCAAAGGGAAACAACAGACGGGGTCAGTAGCACAACCCCAAGGAAAAGTCCATGACTATTGTAAACTGCAAAATCAGTATAGAGTTTTACTCTGAAAGGGACTCTTGCGTCACAAACTAGAGTCAAAGAAATCCATCTCGGTGCCTACCACACTGAAGAGTTTACTTAGGAAACATTTTTGGAAGTAGTTAACTGTAGTTTAAAACTGAACCACAGAACAACTATAGAATAACTATACCTCAAGCTTTCTGATGTTATCCTACCACAGTGAGTATGTGGGGTATGCACAGACACCCCTGATAAATTTAAGCCCGGACTGGGGAAGTCACAGAGATCCTACCCTGTGAGTTGCGAAGCCAGGCTGTTTGTGTGTGGCCTTCAGAAGGGGTTGAGTCTCAAAGTGCTGGCAGTAAGTCCAGTAGACTGCTTGACCCAGCCATTGCTCTACCACCTACACTCAGAGCACAGCCTGTTGGCTTTCCTAGTCTTGAAATATGATCAGGGATCTGCTTTAGCTTGAACAGCTGCCATAGGTTGGAGTATATAGCTAGGGGGGACTCTGGAGCAAGGAAGGTAGCTCTTAAACATACAGCCCATGAAGATAAGCAGGGGAAACTGTGACTTGGATGCCGAAGGCAATCCTGGTGTAGATAGACTGGCTACAGCCCTAGGGTGAACATCATTGGTGGGTCAACACGCCTATGAGGAAGGGAAGGGTAGGAGTCAGGATTCACACACAAACATGAGTGTGGAGACAAAGTAGGCCTTAGTACTAAGTCACTATCCATCCTCCATTTGTGGTGGATTTGAGTGCTGCAGACCCTGAAAAGAAACTATCCATTCAAAATCAGAGGAATTTTTGTCTTTGGGGTATGGGTTCATTTCTTTCCTTTCCTAAATTTCTATTGGGTATTTAGGGTTTTTCCTCTTATATTAATTTTTTTCTTTTTCCTCTTTATTCTAGTCTATCTTTTATTTTTAATTATTTTCTTATTGGTCATTCCTATTACTTTTCTCTAATTCCATTGATTTTATTTTACTGTTTTTAAATTGATTTTATTGGTACATTTTATACACACATTATGATCACAGCTCACATTAAGAATTTGTACCTCTACATGACACATCTTGGGTCTCATTTTTCCCCTTTCTCCTGCCCTCCCTATAACCTCCACCTCCATCTCCATAAGCTTTGTTTTGTTTTGTTTTGTTTTTAAACTATCAAATTTTCCCCCTTCTTTGTTCCTTATCTACCCTTTACCCTTTCCTTTTGAACATTTTCTTCCTATTTCACATTATCTATCATTCATTTGGACACTCATTTACACCCTCAGCTTTTCATATGAGAGAAAAGTTATAGTACTTAAACATCTGTG
This sequence comes from Petromus typicus, assembly GCA_004026965.1. Lineage (NCBI taxonomy): Eukaryota > Metazoa > Chordata > Mammalia > Rodentia > Petromuridae > Petromus > Petromus typicus. The sequence goes on from PVIR01011538.1 coordinate 12,149, forward strand.
TCCTATTTACTTATGACTTATGTCCTTGTGGTATAGTCACTGGAGTAAAAATGACTCAAATTTATCTTTTTTTTTGTTGTGGTGCCAGGGATTGAACTCAAGCCCTGTGCTTCCCAGGTAGGTGTGGTACTATTTGAGCTAAATTTGCAGCCCAAATTCAACATTCTTTATGGAAGAGTAATACTTCATTTTATTTTATTTATTTATTTTTAAGGTTTTTTTGAGACAGGGTCTCGCTTTGTGGTTCAGGCTGGCCCTGAGCTCAGCCTCAAACTCACATCACAGCAATCCTCCTGCCTCTGCCTCCTGAGTGCTGGGATTACAGGCGTGAGCCACCATGCCTGGCACTGTGGTATGTGGTATTGGTTGCTGCTGGGGTGAGTCTCCATGGCCGGTACTGTTATGAGGTTACCGGGGATTGAACCTGGGCCCTTGCGCCTGCAAGACAGGTGCTGGAACCACTGAGCTATATCCCCGGCCCCAATACTTCATTTTATAAAAAAATCACATCTTCTTTATCCAATCTCCAGTTGACAGGCATCTGTTTTCAAGATGCTGTTGGCAAAAACTGAGATATTATAAACATGGGTGCACATATGTCACTGTGGTATAATTCTTTTAATTCTTTCATGTATATCTAGCAGGGAAATAGCAGGGTGAAGGAACCTTGAGTCTTAGTTTTTTTTTTTTTTGAGTCTTAGTTTTTAAGGAATCTCCACACTGATTTCCATAGTGATTGCACCAGATGATATTCCCACCAATAATGGAGAAATGTTTCTTTCTTCTTGAAGCCTTGCCAGTAATTTCTTGATAGCAGCCATTCTTTCTGGAGAAAGGTGGAATCTCAGTGTTGTTTTCATTTGCATCTCTTGAATAACCAGAGATGTTGACCATTTCTTCTGATATTTCTTAGCTGCCTTCTTCATCTGAAAAATGTCTGTTCATATCAGATGCCCATTTTTGAAGTGGGTCTTTAAATTTGGAGGGGCTGATTTTTAAATTTTATATCATCTAGATAGTAGCCCTTTGTCTGAGAAACAGCTGGTAACAATTACTTCCCATGTGTAGGTTGTCTTTTTGCTTGGTTGGTTGTTTCTCCTGCTATGCAGAAGCTTTTTAATAAAATGAGATGCCAGTTGTTGATTCCTTCTATTAGCTCCTGTGCTGCTGAGATTTAGTTCATAAAATCCTTCCCTATGCCAATGTCTTCAACTTCAGGAGTTCTATCTAACCTATTATTCAGCAGTTTTAGGGTTTCTGTTTTAATACTTAGGTTTCTAATCCACTTTGATTTTAGTTTAATGCCTGGAGAAAAAAAAAAAAAACAGATGTAGTTCAAATCTTTGGCAAACTGAAACTCAATTTCTCCAGTACTATTTATTAAAGAAACTATCTTTCCTTCATTAAGTGTGTTTGGTTCCTTTGTCAAAGATGAGGTGGCTTAATATATCTGGAGGTGTTCCTGGACTTTCTAGTCTGTTCCACTGATCCTTTGGTTTATTTCTTTGCCTACACCATGCTGTTTTTATTAAAATGGCTCTGTAGTATAGTTTCAAATTGAGGATTGTAATACCACTGCCATGTCTTTGTTGCCTAGGAGATAGCTTTGGGAGTTTTTGGATTATTTTCTCTAGCTCTGTGAAATATGCTGTTGGTATTTCAATCAGGATTACAATGAATCTATGTAGTAGTTTTGGCAATATGGCCATTTTGACAATAATGGTTCTTCCTACCCAGGAACAAGGGATGTCTTTCCACTTTCTGATATCCTCTTTGATCTTTTTCAAAATGCTTTAGTTTTCAAAGTATAAATCTTTCAACTCCTTTGGTAGATTGTTAGATTGTTCCTAGATATTTCATTATTTTGGATGCTATTGTGGAAAGATTTGATTCATTTATTTCTCTCTTAGTGAGTCTGTTGTTTGTGTACACAGAGGCTATGATTTGAGTTTTGACCTTATATCTAGCTATGTTACTGAATTTGACAATTAAGTCAAGCAATCTTTTGGATGAATTTTTAAGATTTTCTAGAGTATCATGTTATCAGCAAATAGTGATTGCTTAACTTCTTCCTTCCCTATCTTGATTGTTTATTTCTTTTTCTTATCTAATTGCTATGGCTAATGTTTCCAAAACTATGTTGAAAAAGAGTGATGATTGGGGCCAGGGATTTAGCTCAGTGGTTCTGGCACCTGTCTTGCAAGTGCAGGGGCGCGGGTTCGATTCCCCGGTAACCACATACAATACTGGGTGTGGAGACTCACCCCAGCAACAGTCAGTACCACATACCACAGTGCTGGGTGTGGTGGCTCACGCCTGTAATCCCAGCACTCGGGAGGCACTCTGCTCTATCTATTCCTGCTTTTTTTTTTTTTTTTTTCAGTTTGAAGTCATGTGGAGAATTGTTTTCCATCCTTTTATTCTCAGTCTATGAATTTCTTTCTGAATTATGTGTGTTTCTTGTGTACAGAATATTGTTGTATCTTGCTTTTGTTGTTGTTGTTTTGTTTTGTTTTTTGAGATAGGGTCTCACTTTTTTGTAATTCAGTCTGGCCCTGAGCTCAGCCTTGAACTCACAGCAATCCTCTTGCCTATGCCTCCCAAGTGCTGGGATTACAGGCATGAGCCACTATGCCTGGCACTGTGGTATGTGGTTCTGATTGCTGGTGATTGTGAGTCTCCATGCCCAGCATTATTGTATGTGATTATTAGGGACTGAACCCAGGTCCTTGCACTTGCAAGGCAGGTGCCAGAACCACTGAGCTAAATCCCTGGCCCTAGATCTTGCTTTTAGATCTATTCTGCTAGTCTGTTTCTTTTCAGTGGTGAATTGATACCACTAATATTGATAGTTATAACTTATACATATTGACTTATAGTTGATATTTTTCTGGAGTTGGTTTTTTTTTAATTATTATTTTCTCCTCTATCATTTAATTTCTTTCCTTTCCTGGTGGCTTCATTCTGTAAGGCCTCATGGAGTTGTGACCCTCACTGTCTTTTCTAGAGTATAGTTTAGAATTTTTTCGTAATGCAGGTTTAGTATTTGTGAAGTATCTCCGGTGTTCTTTGTCATGGAAATATCTCATTTTCCCTTCATTTTTGAAAGATAGTTTCACAGGATATATCAATGTAGGTTGAAAGTTGTTTTCTTTTAGGGCTTGAAATAGTTCACTCCAAGCTCTCCTTAATTTTTGTTGAAAAGTCTGCTGTAATTCTGATGAGTTTTTCTTTGTATGTGATATGTTTCTTTTCCCTAACTGCTTTCAGTATTTCATTTTCTCTAATGAGATTCTAGTATTTTGACTATTATGTGCGTAGGTGTAGGTCTTTTTTTAAAATCATGGTTAGTTGGAATTCTGTATGCTTCACTGATCTGTATGTCAAAAAAATTTTTTTTTAAATCTTGCTTGGGAAGTTTTCTGTCTTTATGTCTACAAAGTTTTTTTTTTTTTTTTAAACATCATTTGCGCTGTTTTTTGTTTCTTCTTCCACTTCGATTAGCCTTAGGTTGCTCTTCTTTGCATCATCTAACAGCTGCTGGATTGATTTCTCATGATCCCTTACTATTTTAAAGAAGTTTTTCCTTTCCTGGTTACTGACTGCAATCAATACTGCCTTATATGTCTGAAAGTATGTCTTTGGATTCACTAACACTACTATGTAAGCTTTCAATGGCTTTTTTTTTTTTTTTTTTTTTTTTTTTTTTTTTTTTTTTTTTTTTTTTTTTTTTTTTTTTTTTTTTTTTTTTTTTTTTGAGACAGGGTCTTGCTTTGTAGTTCTGTCTGGCCCTGAGCTCAGCCTCAAACTCACATTACAGCAATCCTCCTGCCTCTGCCTCCTGAGTGCTGGGATTACAGGTGAGCCACCACCCCTAGCACTGTGGTACATGGTACTGACTGCTGCTGGGTATGAGTCTCCACACCCAGTATGGTATATGGTTTCCAGGGATCGAACCCAGGCCCTTGCACTTGCAAGACAGGCACCAGAACCACTGAGCTAACTCCCCAGCCCTCAAAGGCATTTTTAATCTCTTGAATTTCCATTTCAGTCTGTTTATTGAATTCAATCTGTTTTCTTTTTTTCATTTGTTTTTGTTTAGTTTTGTTTTGTTTTTTGTTTTTTTGAGACACGGTCTCACTTTGTAGTTCAGGCTGGCCCTGAACTCAGCCTCAAACTCACATCACAGCAATCCTCCTGCCTCTGCCTCCCGAGTGCTGGGATTACAGGTGAGCCACCACACCTGCCACTGTGGAGTGTGGTGCTGATTGCTGCTGGGGTGCGTCCCCATGCCCAGTATTGTTATGTGGTTACCAGGAATCGAACCCGGGTCCTTGTGCTTGCAACACAGGCGCCGGAATCACTGAGCTAACCCACCGGGCCTCAATCTATTTTCTATGTTGGGATTCCATCATGTTCCTGAGGTCTTCTATTTTTTTTTTATCTGTATAATTCACCCTATTCATCATTTGTTCTGTTATCTGAGAGACTATTTCTGATTTTATTTTTTTCAGATCCTCTTTTGTTGCCACTTTAGGAAATCCAAGTAGTTGTGTTTCAGGGTTTTTGTTCCATTAGTTGCTGATTTTTCCTTTGGAGATTGGGAATTCTGAGTTTGTGTTTTATTAGGTTTTTTTTTAAATTTTGATTTTTTTGCTATTGTTAGTGTTTTTTGGCTTAATTTCTAGGTTACTATCTGTAAACTGTTTATTGTATCTTTCTTGCTAATATTTAGAATCTTTAAGAAATAATTTCTATCTGGATCATCTTCCTGACATCTTTGGCCCTTATGTCTCTGTGTAAGCCCCAGCATAACCTCAGTACTTACTGCCTAGATGCAGTTTCCGAGCCTGAGTCATGTGAGATATCATGCATGATGTCATGTGAGAATTCAGTGTGTAAGTGCTGTTCAGGTAGATGGGGCAGAGCTGCACAGCACGGCCCTTCCCTATTCTTGGTCCCAGAGCAGCCATGTACCTTTCTGCTTAGGTGGAGATCCGAGGTCCAAGTCTTGCAGATGGTCTCATGAGAAGTTAGCATGAACTGCTGCCCAGGAGGGGCAAAGCTGATCAGTACAATCCCAGTCCCAGTGCCACTGTGTACTTTATGGCTTAGGTACATTTTAGGTTACTCTTTAAGAGGATCCTTTATCTCACTTTTCTGTCCTCCCTTTTTGTTATTTTTCAAATTTTACTTCTTTCATCCTTCTATTTTTCACCTCCTCCGTCTTTAGTAGTGAAACTGATTGAGCTTCACTAATCTTTAGATATTTAGTTAACTCTTTGTTAACGTTACTGAAGTATTGTTTATAGTTAATGGTGGCATTTAGTAGGCAATTACTGTAGGTCAGTATATGGTTTGTCTATGTAAAAATCTAGTTTTTCTTTTTCTTTTGTTTTGAGACAAGGCCTCAGTTTTTGTAGTTCAGGCTGGCCCTGAGCTCAGCCTTGAACTAACAGCAATTCTTCTGCCTCTGCCTCCTAAGTACTGGGATTACAAGTGTGAGCCACCAGGCCTGGTACTGTGGTATGTGGTTCTGATTGCTGGTGGGCATGAGTCTCCATGCCTGGCATTGTTGTGTAAGGTTACCTGGGATCGAAGCTGAGCCCTTGCACTTGCAAGGAAGGCACTAAAACCACTGAGCTAAATCCCTGGCCCAAAATCTAGTTTTTCTTTGACTCTGTTATATTGCTAATATTGTTGCTGTTGCAAGACTGACATAGTTGTTGCTATTCATTAGCTCTTATTGTATGCCAGTATATGATTTGTTTTTGTGTCATTAAAAATACTTCAGTTTATTTCCAAAGGACTGGGAACTGGCCCAATAACATTACATTTTTTTCTTTGAAATTAATGGAGGTCCTCAGATCATGGGACCAAAAAAACAAAACAAAACAAAAAAAACCTGGGGTTAGCCATATCCACAGTGCACCACTGAAAAACATACTAAACACTAAAGAGATCTCCATTCTAACAGTGAAATCTTTCCACGAAAAACAACCTGGAAGCTTAGGTGTGCACACACCTACACATACTTTTATGTGCATATGTACATGCATGTGCATACATTAAATGGTATAAACATGAGAAGACAAGGCAATAAAATCTCTCTAAGCACCCTCAACCCCTCAAAGATGAACCACAGGGCATCAAAGGAGAGGAAATTACAAGCTAAGCATTTAAATAATAAGAAATGGCAAAAGAGGCAAAGAAAAAGATCAGAAGGTGTACAGAGAACTGAAAGATGATGTAGATAACAGACTTTAAAAACAAAGTAAGTAGTGGCTTTAAAGAAGAAACTAATAAAAAGCTAGCTGAACTAAAAATGATACAAAAGATGATTTTTTTTTCTGAGACAAGGTCTCATATGTAGTTCAGGCTGCCCCGGAGCTCACTACGTAGCCCAGGTATACTTCAAACTCAGTGATCCTCCTGCCTCTGCCTCCCAAGTGTTGGGATTACAGGCATGAATCAACATGCCTGAGCCACCACACCTGGCATTGTGGTATGTGGAACTAATTGCTGGTGGACATGAGTCACCATGCTCGGCATTGTTGTATGTAGTACTGGGGATCGAATTCCAAACCTTGCGCTTGCAAGGCAGGCACTGGAATCACTGAGCTATACCCTCAGACCCAAGATGAATTTTTTTTTTTTTTTAACAAGCAATGAAAATCCCTGAAAAATGGCAAACAAAAATTTAGGAGATAAAACATTCTATTGAAAATATGAACAGCTATAGTGATCATTGTGAAGAAAGAGTATCAGAACTAGAAAATAAGACCTATTAAGATGACTATATACTCAAATGTCTTAAAAATAATAAGAAAACATGGAAAATGAATCCAGCTACTACTAGATGATACAAAGAAGACTTATCTAAGATTGACTGGAATTATTGAAAAATCAGAAGACATCACAAATGGTATAAAAATTGGTTTATAGAAATTAAAATAATTCCAAAAATGGAGAAAGAACCTAACATATGTATAATTGAGGCATATAGAACTAAAAATAGCCAAAATCATAACAGAACTTTTCTATGAAACATTATAGTCAAAATTCCAGAAGTTTAACACAAGAACACAACAACTATTTGAGAAAAGCAGCAAATCCCTTATAAAAGTAAACCTATTAGAATTAAGCAGGCTTCCTAACATAAATATAAAAGCTAGGAAAGCTTTGAATGAAATTTTTCAAGCCCTAAAAGAAAATAATGTGCAATCCAGACTAATATATCTTGCAAAACTATCTTTCAAAATTGACGGCAAAATAAAGGACGAAGAGCACCATAAGTAATTTATTACCACAAAACCAACAGTCTAAAAAATTCTCAAAGATATCCTTGAAAGAGACAATGAATTCAACAATGTCAAAAAGTCTAATGAAATGAGTATACTAAGCAGAGTAGTTAAGCAAAAGGGGAAAAAGAAATCAGAAACAATGAGAGGAGGAAGTCAGTACTTCCAATAAAAACTGTCAATGTGAATGCTTTCAGGGCCTCCATCAAAAAACATGGATTGTCAGATTGAATAAAAAACAAAACAAAAAGCTGTGTGATACATATAAATCCACATTTAATCTGAATGACATTCATAGACAAAAATCAAAAGATAAACAATCTTCTATGCAATGGGGACTCAAAAGAAGCAGGAGTAGCTACCTTGTTTTCAGACAAAGTTGATCAAACCAAAACTGTTCAGAAGAAGCAAAGAAAGTTATGTATTTGTTAAGGAAATAATTCAACAGGTGGAGGTAATAATTATAAAAATGTATGCACTGAGTATTGGCATGCTTAACCTTATTAAACACTGCTAGACATAAAATAACAAATAAACATCAACACAATTATAACAGGAGGTCTCAATACTCCATTATCTCAAAGAGATAAACTAAACAAAAAAAATTGAGAAAGAAATGTCAAAGTTGAATCACGTGTTTAAACAAATGGTTTTAACACATATCTGCAGTGTTTCACACAACAGCAGAATGCATATTCTTCTCAGCAACACATGGAAATTTTTCTAAAATAGATTACACAAACCCACAAAATTTACCTAAGTAAATACAAAGAAATTAAAATTATCCTATGTTTATGTTTCTTTGCTGATTTTCCTTCATTTGAAAAATGTCTATTATTTCAGATGCTCACTTTTGAACTGGGTCTTTAAATAGGAGGGAGCTGATTTTTGTTGTTGGTATTTATATATTCTAGACAGTAGGCCTTTGTCTGAGGAACACCTGGTAAAATTTTATCCCACATTGTAGGTTGTCTTTTTGCTCTGTTGGTTGTTTCTCTTGCTGTGCAGAAGCTTTTTATGAGATGAGATATCAGTTGTTGATTCTTTCTTCTAATTCTCGTGTTTCTGAGGTTTTGTTCATAAAGTCTTTCTGTACGCCAATGTCTATTCTGTCTGCCAGCAGGTTTAGTGTTCTATTTTAATATTTAGATCTTTAGTCCACTTTGATTTCAGGTTAGTACTTGGTTAAAGACATAGGTCTAGATTTAATTTTTGGCAGTAGAAACCCAGTTTTTCCAGCACCATTTGTTAAAGAGGTTATCTTTTCCTTACTGAGGGTGTCAACATCACTGGTCAGTCAATAGACGAAAATGAAAACAATACTGAGATTTCACCTTACTCCAGAAAGAATGACTGCTAACAAGGCATGAACCAATAACAAATACTGTCAGAGCTGTGGAGAGAAAGGAACCTTTCTCCACTGTTGGTGTAAATGTAGATTGGTACAACCACTCTGGAAATCAGTGTGGAGAGTCACCAAAAAACTAGGTTTAGATGTCCAATCTGACCCTACCGATTCTCTGCTGGGTATAGTTATGAAAGAACTAAAAGCATCATACTACAATCACATGTATGGGCCCATGTTTCTAGCAACTCACTTTGTGATAGCTAAATATTGGAAGCAACCCAAATGTCCATCAACCAGAGATTGAATAAAGAAGATTTTTTTATATAAAATAGAGTGTTTTAAAGCCATAAAGAATCATAAATTGAAGACATTTACAGGTACATGGATGCACATTGAGGTCATACTCATAAATGGAATAAATAGGCCACAGATGTGTGCATGCCACATTGTTTCTCTGGTGTGAGAAACTGAAGGTGTTAATGAAGTCCAAAACGTATGATAACTATTGTGGAATATGAAGAAAATGCTCAAAGGGATATTACAACTGGGTGGAGGTGGGGAAAGCAAAGAAAGATTTGATGGTAAGAAAGAAAAAACAGAAACAAAGCTTATGTCCATAGGACAGTGGGAGGTTGAAGAGAAGGCATGAGAATGAGAAAAAATAAGAATCAAGATACATCATCTATAAGTACAAATTGCCAGTAAGGACTGTGATCATAATGTATTCCTAAAATGTACCTATAAACTCAATTTATTAAAAAAATGAATATAATATGAAAAAAAATTTATCCCATGCATATGATCTGATCATAGTGCAATGAAATGAGAAATCAATGGCAAAAGAAATAACAGAAATTATGCAAACACATGGAAATTAAACAAAACACTCTTGAATAATCAGTGGATTACAGAATAAATAAAGGAAGAAATTAAACAGTTCCTAGAAGAAAATGTTAATGCTAGTACAACATAGCAGGACCTATGGGATACAGTGAAATATGTCTTAAGAAGGAAGTTTATAGCCAGAATGCCCACATCGCTGAAACAGAGTGAGCCCAATAACCCAATAACCCAATGATGCACTTCAGGGTTCTAGCAAAACAAGAATAGTCCAGATCCAAGGACTGAAAAGTAGTATACAGATTAAAGAAGAAATCAATGAAATTGAAGATAAAAAAGAATCAGAGAGCCAGTTCTTTGAAAGAATAAGCAAAATATAAACCCTTCGCCAATCTTACTCAATAAATAAAAGACTCAAAACAATGCAATTAAAAAAGTGGAATTACAATAACACCACTGAAATCCAGAAGACTATTAAGCAACTTTTTTGAAAACTTGTACTCCAGTAAACTGGAAAGTCCAGAAGAAGTTGATAGATTCCTAGATACACCTAAATTGCCAAAACTGAACAAAGAAAATATAAAACTCTGAACAATCCAATAGCAGAACCATATGTCTCATTGTGTACTAAAAGAATCAAAATGGATCAAAAATCTATATATTATAACAGAAACATTTAACCTGCTAACAGATGAAATAGGTAAAACTCATTTTGTTTAAATTTATTGTGAAATAGGTACATTATATATACACATCATGATCACACTCAACATTGAGAATTTGTACTAGTATATGTCATTACTTCATTCTCATTATTTCCCATTCCCCTACCCACCCTATAACTCCCCACACACTCCTTACACACATAAGATTTATTTACTTTCTTTTGAAATTGATAAATTTCTTAAACACATAGCATAGATAAGGGCTACCTGAACAGAACTCCAATTGTAGAAGAAATAACATCAAGAATTAACAAATAGGCCGGGGATTTAGCTCAGCAGTTCTGGTGCCTGCCTTGCAAACTCAAGGGCCTGGATTCGATCCCAGGTAACCAAATGCAATAATGCCCAGGTGTGGAGACTCTCACCCACTAGCAATCATACTACATACCACAGGGCTGCATGTGGTGGCTCATGCCTGTAACCCCAGCACTCAGGAGGCTGAGGTAGGAGGATTTCTGTGAGTGTGAGGTTGAGTTCAGGACCAGCCTGAACTGCAAAGTGAGACCTTGTCTTTAAAAAAAAAATAACAAATAGGATTATATCAAGTTATAAAGATTCTGTATAGAAAAAATAATCAACATAAAGTAACAGACCCAATCAGATAATGGGTAACTGAAGTAAATATATACTTCTCAGAAGACTAGGGACAAATTGCCAATAAATATATTTTTAAAAGTTCACAGTCATTACAATTCATTCTTCATTTCACAAATGTATCATTTTGGTTCTGAGTCTCTGAGGAACATTGACTAACAGTAAATGCTTTAAAAGTGATTTTTGTAACTCTTATTTCTCTTACCTTAAAACTAAGCAAAAATTGATCTAATAAAGATATTTGAAATTATTTAACAGCAGAAAGAATTGCCCCTAATACGATTTCAGAAGGTGTATTTAATTGGTTAAAACCATAATTTATAACTGTGTGTGTGTTACACTGTGTAAAGACATTTTAAAATTTACATTGTTATTATTACGTTTGTATAGCTCTCTGAAATTTAGGAATTGTATTGTTTGTTCTGTAGTTTTACCATGTTATAGCTATGATAAAATCACTGAAATGGAAACTTGATTCTGCTCAAGAAGGTAAAGAAAACAATCTGTGACTGCCTTTTGTGCAGCTTGTAGGGTGGCCAAAGCCTCCTACACGCATGAGCCCAGGGGGAAGATTCCAGGCATAGGGAGACAGCTATAAGCAGTCTCAAGAAGCTGGCAAGGAAGAGCATGCTACCAAAGGGAGTGAAGACCATGGAGGAGAGGAAGGAAGAGGGAGGAGGGAGGGGAAGAGGAGAATGAGGGTCTTTCTACCTTTGGGGAGTCAGGGGAGTTTTCTTACCAGGAGAGGGAACAAGTACATAGAAGCAGCACAGGGACAGACCGAGCCCATGCTGATCAGTTAGTGTGCAGATGTGCTGCTTCCAATGACATGACTGTGACTTCAAATGATTTTAAGGAAAGAAGAGAGGAAATCAGAAGAAATTGTGTGTTCAGTTCCTTTAAGTTGTTGTATATGAAAAAAGTGCATGCTTCAGGTGCTACTTACCTTTTGTGTAGGTCATGACTTTGAAAGAGAAAGGAGGATGTAAGATATGGACATTTGTCTCTAGATCATGTCACAGCATCCCTTTGGTTTTCTAGTGATTACTTTGATCTCAGACAATAGACACCCAGCAAACAATACTATGAAGTTGACAAAGACTATCCATGTTCTGGATGGTAGAAGACATCTCCAAATGAAGGTTGTTTTTTTTTAGGTTTTTTGAGACAGGGTCTCGCGTGCTTTGTAGTTCAGGCTGTCACTGAGCTCAGCCTCAAACTCACATCACAGCAGTCCTCCTGCCTCTGCTTCCCGAGTGCTGAGATTACAGGCATGAGCCACCACGCCCGACACTGCTGTATATGGTACTGGTTGCTGCTGAGCGTGAGTCTCCACACCCAGTATGGTATGTGGTTGCTGGGGGATAGAACCCGGGTCCTTGCACTTGCAAGACAGGTGCCGGAAACACTGAGCTAAATCTCCATCCCTGAAGCCACATTCTTAACACATACCCTGGCCCCAAATGAAGATTTTCAACTGAAATCTGAGTTGGAGAGAAAAGAAAGATCCATTAAAATTTACACTGTGGAAGGTAATAGGAGATAAAATATACAACACTTCTTAGAAAAAACCAGAAAACTAAGAGGCACATCAAGATTTATTAAATACATAGGTAGCTAGAAAACAGTTCTAAAAAGCAATGTATCTGAGAAGATCTTGATTAGCCTTGGGGAAATTTCATCTCTGAGAGGATAGAAAAATCTTTGTCACTCAGCTTGAGTTACAAAGACCTGATTGTCAGGTAAGCTGTGACAATTTCTTTTCTGTAGTCAGAATGCTTGATACAATAGGCTAAGTATAGGAACCTAGACCTTATGTTTTACTGTTTTAGAGCACAGATTGATTTCTTGCTCAAGAAATGTAGATCTGATGAGACATACTGATGACATAATCACAAATGATTACAGGGGAAAGAAAGGATATATTCATTTTATGTGGCTGCAGAAGGAGTTCTTTAACTTCTAAATTGAAAGGAGAAATGGGGGCAGGGTATGGAAAGAGATTAGTCAGTGTTTTGAAGTAGTAAGCCCTTCAGGATCACAGCATTGTAGACAAAGATAAGGACAAGCAAGACCACTTTTAAAAGATTAATTTATTTTTATGTCCACTATAGACATCAAGAATGAAACAGATCCAAGATGATATAAAGAAAGACATAACAAAAGTTTTCTATGGTTAAAGGGAAAACAGCCAAGGAATATCTGGGCTTAAACACAGAAACACCTCTGGATCCAAAGATGTCAAGCTGTGAGGACCTTCCTAAAGGTGAACATCAGAAACACTCTCATAGGAAAAGAACTCCGTATAATTAGAAACAACTGAAAGACCCAAACTTCAGAAAGAAGTGGCTTCAAAAACAAACATACATCCCAAGCAAATTGAAGGTTTGCTTCAAGGACTATCTCAAGAAAGCACCATGCAAACCTGTTCACCAAAACTAGTAAGTCTAACAATAGCAGTTGCCTATGAGAGGCATCAAGACCACTCCTTCCCGGAGAACTGTGGACACTGCTCCCAGACCCCTCAGGGTGCTTGTACTGTGGTCTCTAATCACACAGATCATCTGTCATCTTCATTTTAGCTCAGCATATGTTCCAATTTGAAGGTCTCCTGTGGGCCACTCTTTTGGCCACAAAATAGTCTGTTTGATTGCTGGCAATATTTTAACATATTCTGCCTCCACCCCATTTGAGAATCTCAAATTTGTTCTGTGAATTTCTAGTCTACTTTTTTTGGCTCTTCATCTCCACAGAGTGGAAAGAGAAAGGTCACATACTACAATGATTTGTAATGCTTCTCCTACAAGGGAATACTCACCAACAATGAGGAACAAAAGAGATAGACACAACATGGATGGATTTCAAAAACATTACATTGCCCAAAAAGAAAAAAAAAAGAAATAGGACTACATATTGCAATTTCATTATATGAATTATGAGAGCAAGAAAACCAATGTATGATGGCAAAAAAATTAATGAGTACCTATGTGGTAGAAATAAATAGAGACATGGAACCAATTTGTCGGAGTGAAATGTTTCATGTCTTAATTAGCTGTCAGCTACTGAGGTACATAAACCTTTAACCTACATTTGATCATGCACACAAAATATGTGCGTTTTATTTTATGTAAATTTTAGCTCAATTAAAAGCAAATCATGGAATTAGTTTTTTTTAAAGCAAAGCATAGTAGCATATATATTATACTCATTAAAAAAAGAAAATGGATCTCTATGTATATACATATACACAAACATGTGAGAGCACAGTCTATATATGTACAAATTCATAGGCTCCTAGAAAATTTCTGTACAAAACTTGGCTCCATGGAGGAGAAAAACTAGGATCTGAGATGGGAGAGAGAGTTGCTTTTCACAGTGCTGCATTTAATACTGCATGCACATATAACTGCTCAATTAAAACACTATCACTATTTTCATGAAGCTGTGTTTGGAGCAGGATCTCCACAGCTAAGATGTGTCTGCTGCTCGAAGTAACCATGTCCTATTGGAGCGGAGCATTTACCCTCCCCAGCGACTGCCTTCTCACCCACCTACAGCCGTCCTTCCTTCTGTAGGCCTTTGGCTGCACCACTTCCAATGCACTCTTTCAAAACTGTGGATATTTTTTTTGAGAAATCATTGTTATCTCCTCTTTTCTACAAGGTAAAATCCAGTCTCCTTAGGAAGGCACTTTCAAGAAATGATACTGTGCCACACACTCTGATTTCTGGGCCAATGCTCAGCATCAGTGGAAATCTGGGGTCTTCCTTCACTCACCTTTTCTGTTTGATCCATGCCTGATCAGTCACCTAGGCTAATTCTCCTTCTTGAAAGTCCACTCTCTTCCATTTTCCTACTGTTACTACCCAAGACCAAGTTCATCATCTCTCTGGTTTACCTAGTCAGGCTTCTACCTGGCAGCCCCTTCTCAAGTCTTTCTCCACATCTACCTCTTTGTCCAGAAATTCATTCTTTTAAAGTGCAAACATTACCTTATCGCTATTCTGTTTGTGTCTCTCAAACCTGCCTGTTGCACTTAAGTGAAAAGAAAAAAAAAATCTAATCTTTTAGGAGGGCCAGCCCTTCAGTCCCGACTTCGTCTTGTTCTTCGTGGTTATCTGTCACTGGTTCCTTCCTTTCCATTCAGATTCAATTTCCACTAACTTCTGTCCACCGTGCAGTTTCTTGGGCACATAATTCTTTCTCTCTCTGAGTCTCTGAACATTCTTCTATCTCCTTTGACCTGGTCTTCAAATCCCATCTCATTTTCTCAGGGTAAAGAGTCATAAATAAGAAAGATCTGAGAGAATGCCATATATAAGAGAAATAGAAAAGAGAGATAAGAGTCCCAGAGGAGTTCCACTATCAGAAAAGCTAAAGAAATGCGTAAGAAATAGTGTTTAAGGAAGACAATGGAGGCAAGAAAGTGCTGCCCTGGGAAACTGAAAGTAGCTGGAAAGCTTAGTTACTTTCTCCTCATTGAAATTCCCAATGGCCCCAACTTGAAGAAGGAGAAGTTTATTTTGGCTCACAGACTATAAACATTTCAGTCCATAGCTGGCTGGCTCCAAGACAAGATGACATGGTAGAGAAGCACGGCAGAGGGTGTTGCTCACAGCATGGCAAACATGAAGCAGAGAAATTAAATGAGGAGGAAGATAATCCCGTCCAGGCCACATCTCCAGTGACCAGTTTTCTTTCCACCCCCCCCACTAGTAAGTCAGCTAGATAGCCCATAATCCAGTCACCCCCCAAGGCCTCACCTACGAGCACCTGAGGTACTAGGAAGACATCTAGACATAAACCGTAACATCTAGACATCTAGACATACACTGTTGGGTGTATCTGGGGCAGAATTGGGGAATGGGTAATCTAGAAAAGCTAAAAAGGGTAAAGGTCTTGAAATATAAAGGAAGGAGTTTAGTCCTTGTTTTGGAAACAAAAGGGAAAATGTGAACTAATTTTTTAAATTGGGGAGTAACAGTCTCTATAGTTTAGAAAGTAGGGTTCAGTGGAGTAGAAAGGGATGTAGGTGGTGAGATGAATGATCATGGGGAAAGATAATGAGAGATGGACCAGGTAGCAGCAGACAGATATGGCTGGAAGTACTAGATTCAAAGGCCATGTGGAGCTTTGAATCTGTGGTCTTAATGACCAGATATGAAAGGCATAAGAAAGATCCTGGAATAAGAGAGGACACCAGCTTCTCACCAGAGTAACTGAGGATACAGAGAGGCCACTGGATGAGATGAGAATGACAAAAGGAAATATGTTGGAGGAAAAGGAATGAAGTAGATCAGGGCTATTTTTATTAAGTTCTGGAGGCTTGCTCTTGAGCCTAACAAAGCAAGGGCACATAATTAAGTTCTGATACAACACTAGCTATACTATAAGGCACCTTGCACAAGAATCACCTGGTCAGGCAATTTCATCCTGGTCCTGAACATTTGACTCTTGTGTTGTTCCAACAAAAAAATGTAAATGGTTTGTGGTACAGGCAGAACTGTAAAAACAAAGGGAGAGTGATCGGTAAATGGGAGAAGAAAGATCAACTCGTCAGGGCCAAAATTATCACATGAGTTCCTTCCTTAAGTTTGGGTTAGTTAGTTACATTCTGTTTCTCTTCCTTTAAGATGCCTCCAAGGTCCCAGTGGCCATCAACACGAACACTCCCGACAGCTTCACCTGTTCTTTGCTCTGAACCCCTAAGGCACTTTGAAGTCCACAGTGTGCACATTTTCCACATAGTTTATGAGTTCTTTCTTTGCTTTTGAACTCTGTGCTGGTGTACATCTGGTCTCCCTAACTACATTCCTAACT
Source organism: Petromus typicus (assembly GCA_004026965.1). Taxonomy (NCBI): domain Eukaryota; kingdom Metazoa; phylum Chordata; class Mammalia; order Rodentia; family Petromuridae; genus Petromus; species Petromus typicus. The sequence goes on from PVIR01011538.1 coordinate 28,777, forward strand.
TTTAAGGAGCCTCATTTATGCCAAGTATTTAATTTTGCTATTGTCAACAGTGCCTGGTACAGTCCCAGGTGCATAAGTTTTCAAAAACTACAAATTTGATTAAAACTGACTATGAATTTGGGGAAAGGGAGGCAGAAAGGAGAATAGGCAAAAACTTCCACGAAAGTGTAAAAAGAAATGCCATATTAAAACAATATCAGTTCCTAACCCAGAAAGAAACATTTCCTAACATACCAATCACTTGGCATGCTCATGGCCCAGCACTGCAAAAATTAATTAATTATTACTTAATCTAATTGTTGACAGGTTAAATTCATTTTCCTGGGCTTCTTTTTAGCTCATAAAATATTGGTAAAATAAAATACAGAACTTATTATTTTCATTTATCTTAGTGGTACTAAGAAACAAATGGCAAGATGGAGGAAAATCTTTCATACCCTTTTCGTTAGTTCTGCTGGTGTGGCTATCACAATGTTTGGGCAATATGGAAGGTATTTGTGACTCAGCTCAGGATTCTGTTCCCTAGGCAGAGGACATGTGGGAGCCCTGAGTAACATGGTGGCTGAACTGTGTGCTTGTCATGATGGAGAAAGAAGTTTATGGAGAGAGCAGGAGAAACAGAAAGCTGTGTTTGTACTGTGACATGGTGATTGTTAATCGGCTACCACCTGGCTCTATTTCATCAACCTTATTATTTAATAAGAGCTCTCTGCTAGGATCACTTCTCTCTCCTCTCTTTCTCTTTCTCTCTCTCTCTCATACACTGAAGTGACAAGGCCTACAACTTGCAACTTTATGTAAAGGCAAAATGGGAGCTAGGAGTGGCTCAAGAATGGATCAGGTGTCTGGGCAACAGTGAGAGGCTTGCTCTGGAGCCTAACAAAGATGGGGCAAAGCTCTCTGATGCTTGCTTTGCAGCTCTGCTGAGGACTGAGCTTCCTCCCTTGCTGTAGAGCATACCTTTCTCCTTCTGAAATTCTCACATGGGCCATGGAGTCAATAGTAGAAATTCCTTCATGATTCTAGTGGCAACAACACCCATTGGCTCTGGATCACATTCCTTTCCGGACATCACAGGCCTCAGGTTACAAAGGCTGCATTACACAATGCTTGGGGGAGTGGGCCTGGGGCAGGGCTGGAGGGTGGGGAGGCCTGGCCTGCCTCGGAGATCCAGAGGTGGCCAAATGCCAAGCTGCCCAGGTGGTGGTAGAAAGAGAATCAAAGGTCTTAGGTTCTCTGGAGAGGCAGCTTTGTTTAACCTTTTTTCCCCTCTTTTCTCCCAGGGCTCTTAAATAAGACTTGTCATGCTACATCGTCTTGGATAATTTGAGAGAAAATTTTCAAAAGTTAACTTAGCATACATGTGTTTTAGCTTCCTGGAGGATGCTAAGACTTCAAAACCACAATGAAGGAGCCAAAAGTAAAACATCTTTTATTCCTCTGTTTTTCACAACTAGCTTTCTCCTGCTGTTTAATACTGTATTATATGCAAAATTACTCAATAAATTACTTAACTTTTGAAATTAATGTGGAAACTGAGAGATATGACCAAAGCTGTGTTTAAATCCCATGGCATGATGCAATATTTTTCCTGTTGGTAATTGTTTCATAATTCTCTTTTATAAATACAACCTGTAGAAATTTATGTGACATCTTTTTAAGAAGTATACTCTTCAGATGCCTAAAGCCAATCTAATAGCTTAGGAAATATCAATAGAATCTTTTAAGGCTGATGATGGAGCTGGCAACTATGCAAATTAGGACTATGTTTAGGACACAGTTCTTCGTTTCACTTTATTAAGAATTTGTATCTTTGGACATACATTAATGCATCTGTAATGAATTAATTTGGAAAACTTGTCAGTTCTTATGTCCAGGAAATTCCTGGGCTTAAATTTGCTGATTAATTGGAATGTAAGACATAAATAGCAAATAAAACATGATTCTACATAAGCTATGCATTCGTGGGACAAGTCAGAGAAGGCTGGTCTAGGAGCTATGATAAGTAAGAAGAGTAAGGTGGTTACCACTGATGTATGTTGTAGCCTTTCACCTACTAGGTGAAGTGTTTACTCACATGTACATGAACAGTTGTATATACATACAGTCATATGTAAAATATGTCTACTTAAGTGGGAAAAGGCAAAGCCATAGAAGGCTGTATATGTATTATAAAGCCAAAAAATCTACATTGTGTAAATGCTTTTTTTTGTTGAATAGACTACTACTAATCAGGCTACAAGGCATAGTAGCTTGTCAATTTCCCTAGTTATATTTTTATTATTTTCTTAGTTCCCCTGGAAGTGTTTTGGGCACCTTATCTTGACGTTATCTAAAATTTATTTTATCTGGAGCTGCAGAGGCTGAGAGGGCTGTGGTGACTAGCTCTACCTATACAGAGCACCTGCATTTACATTTTTAAAAATTGTAACTTGGAAATCAAAAGAGTTAGTTGAAATATGAACCAATAAATTCACTGAATATGCACAGAGGGTAGAGTATAACAGGCTGTACTGAAGAAATGCTTGGTTCCAGGCATTATTTAGCTGAACATCTTTAAGCAAGACACTGAACATTCCTGGGCTGATTTCTTCTTCTGGAAATGGAAGTGTTGGAGTGAATAATCTTTAGTTCCCTGCAACTCAAAAATTATGTGGTATATGACTATCACAACGGCCAGAGAACATTACAGTCAATAAATGTAGATGAGTTAGGACACTGTGTTTTGTGGATATTATTTTAGGTTAAGCCTAAACTTTGTTTTCATTGACTATAAAATGAATGAGATCTAAAAACTGGACCAATGAAATTTTAATTTTCAAGGTCTTAAGAGGCCGGGCCATAACTGAAATGTGAAAACTACAGTAACTTCTCTAAATGGAAGTTGAACGTGAGCTATAAAGTTAAAGTGCAAGCAGCACATTTTGTTTTTATCTGGACTCTCTCCGGGATTTACATGCTTTGGATTATTGCTACTTTTATAGAGTGTGAGAGTATTGACCTTACTGCTGTGATATATTTATTCATGATGTGCTGGAGGCCAGAGAGCATTAAAATTGTGCTGCATGAATGTCTGATCTCTTCCTTCCTTTGTCTATGGCCACTGGGTGTCCTGATCTGTCGGGAGACTGGACTGCTGCTTCCACTGACGGAGCAGCACGGCAAATTCTCATCTTGGGGATACGCTCAGCGCACTTGCTGGAGCTGTCCTGTGCTTGGACTCTGGGGTCGCCCTGTGCTAACACTCCAGGGAGGCGAATGGAGATGAGTCAGGGGCAGGAAGCAACATGGAGCTCCGCCCAGCTAGTAAATAGAACAGCTATTTGCTGTCAGTTGGAGCTCTCTGGGTCTCAAGATTCCAGGAAGAAACAAATACTTTAAAAGCCAAAACCCCAAGGCAAGGAAAAGAAAACAACTGTCTGCAGCCCCAGAGATGATTTCATTGGCCTAAGTCCCTTAGAAGGGGAGGAACTGTTTGACTTTTCAACCATGACGTCTGTCACTGTGGATGGGGGTGCCTTTTGCCTTTGAAGGCTTGAAATTTCAAAACAGTCTTTAGAATTACTCTAAATGCTAGGTGGATAACATATATTTTTTTCCTCATTTTTCCTTTTTATTTTCTTATACTATCTTTAATTAAAAAGCTCCTTTTGCTAACTTTTTTTTTTGTTTACTCTTTTCTGTCATTCTGAGGAGAAGCTATTAAAAGAAAAATGTCTGCATAGAAGAATGTTACCAGACAACAAATAAAAAGTACTTTACAAAAGTAATTTTGCACAAACCACTTGAGATACCTGCATCATTTGCATATTCCTGATGCTTGGGAAGAGGCCAGGGAAGGAGTAAGAGCTTTGAAAATGTTCTTTTGATTCAGCTTCCTGACAAGCCTGGCTATCTATTGGGAGAATGTGCTATAGCTTTTCTCTGCTGGGGCTGCCTCTGGCCTTCTGTCCATTACATGAAAACAATACCTTCCCCAACGATATCTGTGGCATGACTTCTACACTGAAATGTTCTTCCTAAGCTTGGATAAACATTCAGCTTGCGGACCTTCCTCCTTTTCTGTTATACACTAGAATGTTCTGTTCTGAGCTTAGCAAATGTCATATACCTGAACTGGAGGCATGAGTAACTGATTTCTTCCACGTCCTTAAGAAGCTTTTCACCTCTGCTTTATCAATCCCTGAACTTTTATTTCACCTTCTCAGAAGTGAAGGTCAGGGCTGGGCTGGATATTGTGATGTCACAGAGTAGAATGCTTGCTCTTGCTCAAGTCCAGCAGAGAGCATCCTGGATGATATTTCTCCTCTTGCCTAAGGGAGGAAAGTTGGAAAAAACGGTTCCTCAATTTTCATTACTGAAAACCTTGTTAGGGATCTCAGAGAAGACCCCTGGCAAATCATAAACTGACCCCCAGAATCATAAGATCTTACTGAGGGAGAAACCTTGGAAACAGACTAGTGACTAGATTATTTATTTATTTTTTAAAATAATCTTTATTGGTACTATTAACCCCCTTATTTCACAGAAGAGGACAAGTGAGAAGGTCTGAGGTGAAATGACAGACCCAGCTAGAACCTCGGGTCCCTCACTGTTGGCTTACAGCCCTCCTGGCCAGACTACATTTACACCTTTCTTCTACATTTGATCAACATCAAGATTTTCTGCTAGTAAGTCAAGTTTTACCCGAATCTACCCCATGTAGAACAATCATTCAGATAATGTAGGACAATAAAGTCAGAGATTATCTGAAGCCTCTAGATACCAGGAATGGCTAGCTGGCTCTGGTCCTAGCCTAGATGGAGAAATCCTGAGCCATGATAACAATACTAGATGTAAAAGTAATGTGACTTCGGGGCAACCAGGGTTTTCACTGACATTTGACGACGTGACAAAGATCAAGTAAAAGAAAGTACCTGCATTTACTGCAACACCATGTCAGCTGAGGAAAGGGCGGGAAGGAACAATCAGTAAAGACATAGATTCTAATTACAATTTAGTTCTTTTTTTCCCCTCACATTCTTTTTCTACATTCTATTCCCTTTTGATGTAGGAGACAGGACCTGGCTGGCAAAGTGGGCTGGGAAAATAAGCAAGACTTGCCAATTACAAGATCCCAGTGTGGGGCCAGAATACTCTCAGGGTCACTTACTAAGAACTTCTCAGGAGATCCCACCAGATATTTTGGCATAAAAGAGAGAAAGCTATTGTGACTCCTCCATATATTGGCTATTGTGACTCCTCCATATACTACACCCTGCATCGACAACTTATGTTGTTACTTTTTATCCTTTTCTCTCTCTGGTTGACCTAAGTTTGCTCTACAGAGCTAGTTCTTCATTTACCTTTAACCCTTTGTTAAAAAAACAAAAACAAAAAAACCCCCAAAACAAAAAATCTTCTGGCACCATTTTTGGCTTTTCTTGTCAAATTTTTCTAGAATACTTCAGAAAATTATCTAGGTTTTCCAAAGCAATTTGAATCTGTGAATTAAGTGAATTATGGTTTAGAATCCCTCAAGAGGGAAGTATATAGTGTACTTTTTAAATACTGAAAAAAATCAACATTTGATATCATGCTCTAGCATTTACAAGCCATTTACACATTATATTTTATTTAATCTTCACATCTTGGTGAGGTAAACAGTGTATTATTTTTAGTATAATTTTATGGATAAGAAAATTATAGCTTAGAGAGGTTGTGACTTGCACAAGATCACAAAGGTAATTAAGTAGAAAGGTTAACATTAAATACAAACCAGATCTTCCAGACAAGTGTTTTCCCCGCGCCAGGGCTTCCCCAGGGTGGGAGGAACCGTCGTTTGGTCCCAGAACACACTTGAAGACAGCTGCATTCAAAAACCTTCTGAGTAATGAAGAAAAACCATTCCTAAGTGCCGTAAATACTATTTTATTAGCCCACTAAATATCTTCATAAAAACTTAAAGAAATGGCTAAGGAACACTAATTTTAAACTTTAAACTAATGCAATTATTGCTCTTCAACTCAATCCATGACTTTTCCTAAGGGAACCACGATGAATATCAACAATATTTAGCAAGAAGAAATTCTTTCAAGCACTATTTAGAATAGAAAACAAATTAAAAACTCAGCATTAGAAAAGTGATTAAAAAAAGGACTATGCCGAACTCATAAAAGCTATGTTAGGGATCAGGATTTTCAAAACTTTGATTGTTTATATGTCATCTTCAGAATGTTGCCATACTACACAAAAATTTGCTCAACATTCTCCTTTAAATTAACTCACACATTTTACCAAGTATTTAAACAATATTTTAAAATCACAACAAAGGTAGAAATACTGTACCAATGTCAGGTGATGATTTAAAAACTAAAATTAAAGCAAAGTAATATTACTACTGCATTAAGTTGATTCTATACTTAGCATAAAATAGAATTGATTTAATCAAATCATATTCATATCCTTTAGTTCATCAAAACTTCTTTTTGCACTAAAAATCTCTCTTCTTATCACAGATTTATAGCAAGTTTAATGGGGAAAAGAAATGAAGGCAGAGCCTGATTACAAAACTGCAGTTATATCATTATGACTGGGATCTAGAATGTGCTGTGAAAGACTCTTGGCCACTGTCTTCTTATTCTTCTACTGACCTACTCTGCATTTGGCTGAGTATATTTTCTTTCCTTTTCACTTCCACTTTTTTCTTCTTTTATCTACAATAAGTGGAACTTTTTGCACTACACATATTACATTATGTTGAAGCCTTGGTTGTCTGACTTTGGAAAGCAATGGGATCATGAAGCCTCTAACTTCGTCTTATCCATCTTATTGATGGACTCACATTGATGGCATATTGGGAGATGATGGAAACTTAGGACATGGGGTCTAGTTGGATAAAGCAGGAACCAGAACTGTGGCTTGGAAGACTTTCTCTCCCTGACTCTCCCTCTTAGGCCTTGTCTTTCTGCTCTCTGGCTGCATGTGAGCAGATTTCCCTTGCTACCCTCTTTCTGCCATAATATACATCAACATAAACTCAGAAACAATTAATCTAATATGACTATGGACCAAAACCTCTGGAATCATGGCCCAAAATAAACTTTTCCTCTCATAAGTCACTGGAGACATAGTCATGTATGCCTTCCATACTATATCCATAAGCCCTAAACTTACTTAAAAGATCACTTTCTTTAGAACACGTCTCCACAGCAGGGAATGTCAGGATTCAGGTTTATTTTCCATCAGTGTCTCCTCCAGTTGTTATCCCAGGGGAAAAAGAACTCCAAAATCCTCTTTTGTATTTTGTCTTGTCTGAACTTAAACTTAGTACTTTACATTCCCTACAGGTAAAGATTGCACTGTTTCCTTTGAGTATGTGTCTTTGTAATGATGTCCAAGTACTACCTATCCTGAAGGCACCCCAGCCACACACCTGAAGCATATCAGGCTACAGTCCTCACAGCACAGGGACAGGAAAGCCCACACTTCTATCAGCAGGTCCTCTTGAGGACAAGTGAAAATCAGAGATATTTGTAACTTAAAGGTCAAAGATTTCTCATCAGTTATGTAGGAGGATTTTCTGGGGATAAAAACTCAATTATTGTCTTAAGAGAGAATTCTCATACTGGGGTCTATAACCCACTAAAATCAGCTATTTTATTAATATATATTAATGTGCGTACTTGTATATGTGTGTATGTAGGTATATAGCTCTTCTATGGGCTCAACCAACTTCAGATAGAAAATATTTGAAATAAAAAAAGATATCCATATGGACTGTGGGAGACCAGGGAAGGGAACGTAACTAGAACCATTGCATTAGGTTCTAGTCTCCTGTGAGTTGGTGTCACATGGAAAAGTAGATATAATTAAACATAAATGAAGCTTAGAGAAGATGCTGAACCTGGGCCTGATCCATGCAGCTTTTGTCAACAAGGACCCAGACCCCAAGCTTGCCACACTTTTTATTCCCCCAGACCCAAGCTGCCATCTTTTATTCCATACATTCCAAAAGATCCAGGAGGGCAGGGAGACACCTGGCAAGTCTCTGAAAAGTTATGCAGATGAAGATCCCGCAGGGTAGAACAGACACCTGCAACAGTCCTTTAGAAGTTATGCAGATTTTGGTGTAGTTCTGCCCCGAGGGATTAAAACCCTAATTGTTGTGAACACTTAAATTTCATCTAAAGGGAGAATTCTCATACTGGAGTCTCTAGTCCACTAAAACCAGCTATTTTATTAGTATATATTAATGTGTGTACATATATATGTGGATATATGTGGATATATAGCATGTGGGACCACTGAGTCCCTGTTGTTATCAGACATGGAAGAGTCAAGTCCCCAAGTCCATCCGCAGACAGGAATACTTGGCCTGGTCACAGTCTTGATTATGCAATTATATCTCCCAAACACGATTGTCCCCAACAATGTACAGACTTTTTACTGATATTATTCTAGCAACATTTTGGTTTAGCAACTATTTTCATAGTATTTACATTGTATTAGCTATTATAAGTAGTCTAGAGATAATTTAAAATATAGGGAAGGGTATGAATAAGATATATGTAAATAAGAGTTGTGTATCTTCAAATTGAATATCCACAAAGATATGGAGGAACAATGCTATTGGGGGAGCTTCTCACACAGTTCACTGGTGTTATTGCCTCCAAATTTCCAGTGCTGGGCGAGAGATTCACAGGTTGTCAGCCTTCCAGGAGACTCTGGTGCACACAAATGCTTGAGAATGATTGCTGTAGGCTTAAACTTTAAAGCAGAGCAGCAGAATGAGTCTTGTTAAAGCACAGATTGCTGACTCCAGCCATTAAGTTTCTGGCTTTGGAGGAGGGAGTCTCAAGGGCTGATATTTTTACCAGGTAACTACGGCAACCTTGAGTCTTTACCTAGTAAACTTAGAAGGTAAGTAATGAATCATGAGATTTTTTTCCCTTTGGGTTTATTGGCACATTTTAGGAATACATAATGATCACATTCCTCACTGAGAATTTGTACCTGTACATGGTATATATTTTCATTTCTCCCATTCCCCTCCCTTAACCCCCCACCCCACCTATATACACAAGCTCTGTTTCCATTTTTTCCTTTTTATCATCACTTTTTTATTTCCTTTCTATGCTTTCCCCTACTTCCACCCAGTTCTCCCTTTCCTTTGAACATTTTCTTTCTGTTTCACAATCATCATAAAAACCTATCATACATTCTCTACCTCATTTACACCTTCGGTTTCTCACAATAGAGAAACAATATTTACACATCTGTGTCCTATTTAGATCGTTAAGAGTATGGCCTCCAGCTGCACCCATTTAGCTCCAAGAGTTTCTAATTTATCATTCTTTATGGCTAATACTCCATTTTATAAAATACATCTTTATCCACTCTCCAGCTGATGGGCATTTGGTCTGTTTCCAAGATCTACCTCTTATAAACTGTGCTGCTATAAACACAAGCACACATAGGTCACTGTGATATGATTCTTTCAATTCTTTCTTGAATATATCCAGCAGGGAAATAGGGTGAAATGGCACCTCTAATCTTAGAATTTTTTTGAGGAATCTCCACACTGATTTTCTTTTTAAAATTGATTTTATTAGTACATTTTATATATAAAAAATGATCACATTTAACATTGTGAACTTGTACCTGTACATGACAGATACTGATTCTCACTTTTTCCCTTCCCCTGCCTTCCCTACAACTCCTTCCCATATATATGTATATATTCCCATATATATGTATATATATATATGCATGCTTTGCTCCCTTATTTAACTATGAAGATTTTCCCCCCTTTTTTTACTTTCCCCTACCTACCCTTTCTCTCTCTATTTTTTTTTATATTTTATTCCTATTTCACATTACCTATCATACATTTTGGCATTCATTTACACTTATGGTTTTTTCATACTAAAAAAAAGCTATAGTACTTACATATATGTATCTTATTTAATTCAGTTATGAGTATTTCCTTGAAGTACATCCATTTGTGTATAAGTGACTCAAATTTATCATTCTTTGTGGCTGAATAATATTTTATTTTATGGAAAAACCACATCATTATTCTATCCCTCATTGATGGGTATTTGGGCTATTTCTAAGATTTAGCTATCACAAACTGAGCTGCTAAACGTGGGTGTACATATATCGCTGTGGTATGATTCTTTTAACTATTTCATGTATAGGCCTAGCAGGGGAATAGCCAGGTCAATTGGGACCTCGAGTCCTACTTTTTAAGGAATATATACCCTGATCTTTATAATGGTTGCACCAATCTAGATTCCCTCCAAGAGTGGAGAAAGGTTCCTTTCTCCCCACAGTCCTGACAGCATTTTTGTTGGTTGATTTCATGATAACAGCCATTCTTTCTGGAGTGAAGTGAAACTCAGTGTTGTTTCATTTACATTTCTTGAATAACCAGAAATACTGAACATTTTTTCATATGTATCTTTGCTGTTTTTACTTCTTCATCTGAAAAACTTTCTGTTCATTTCAGATGTGCACTTTTGAACTGGGTCTTTAAATCTGAGGAGGTGTATTTTTTTTTTAAAGTTCTTTATACATTCTAGACAGTAGACCTTTGTCAGAACAGCTAGTAAACTTTTTTTTTTTTATCAAATTGTAGGTTGTCTTTTTGCTCTGTTTATCATTTCTCTTGCTGTACAGAAGCTTTTTAATAAGATGAGATCCCAGATGTTGATTCTTTCTGATAGTTCCCATGCTGCTAAGGTTTGGTACATAAAGTCTATGCCAATGTCTGCAAAAGTTCTAACTCACCTATTTTCCAGTAGATTTAGTGTTTCTGTTTAATATTCAGGTCTTTAATCCATTTCAATTTCAATTTAGTGCATAGTGAAAGATATAGATTGAGTTTTAATCTTTGGCAGTTTGTAACTAGGTTTTCCAACACCATTTAATAAAACAGCTGTCTTTTCTTCACTGAAGGTTTTTGGTTCTTCTATCAAAGAGGAGATAGTTTAATATGTCTAGAGTTGTTTCTACATCTTCCAGCTCTGTTCCATTGATCCTTGGGTTTGTTCCTTTGACAGTACCATGCTGTTTTATCACAGTGGCTTTGTAGTGTAGTTTTAAATTGGGGATTATGATACTGTCTGCCACATCTTTTTAGCCTAAAATTGCTTTTTCTATTCTATGTCCCCTCTTATTCCAGATGAATTTATGAATTATTTTTTCTAGATTAAATTTTTTTTTTTGGTTTTGTTTTTCAGTTTTTAATTAAGTTTTTTTCTTACAAATTATTTTTATTTTCCCACTAACATGCTAGTTGTCTATATCCTTACACTCAGGAGTCTCCAAAGCTAAATATTATTTTTTCCTTTATTTTATAACTTTTAAATCAGAGAATACAACTTGTTACTTATTTTTGGATGCTCAAATTAATTTGATTCTTAAGACCTATTGAACATTAGTGTTATCAAAACAACAGTTACCATACCTCATCCTGAAAAATTGGTATGAGACATCAGCAAACTATATTGTAGGGACTTAAATCAAGCCTTAGTCACTGTGAAGCTGGATTCTCTTCTAAAGAATGCTATGAGGGTTCAGCATAATCCTGAAAATACATCCAAAGCCAGGCTTTCTTCCAAACAAAACTATTTGTGTGTAATAGAAATTTTAGTATGTCTTTAGAATAAGAAAGGTCTTTCTGTAGAATCCAAAAGATATTGGTAATATGTATTCCCATGAGATACACTTCATGCACTTACAAAAATTGTGTTTCCTCAAAAAAGGTAAGGATTAGATTGAACAGAATTAATTTTAAGGAGTGCTATGATATTATTAAAATAAATGTTAACCAAGCAGCAATAAAAGATTTCCAGGCCAATAAATGTGATTTGAGTTAAATGCTGTAAAATTATTGGCCTTTCCAAGGTTAGAAAAATAAATGATTAGAGATCCAAGGAATACAATGCTCAAGGCATTAGCAGAGACATTTTAAGTTGTATCATCAATAAAGTGTAAGGAACACTTTGGGTTAGATTCTGCAAGGTGATCTCTGTGGCCCTATCCCTATCCTTGCCTAGTGACTCTTAGGTGAAGAACAGAAAGTTATATATATGGTTAAGAACAGAACCATTTTAGGAACTGAGAAAAATAGTCATATTTCGTTTTGCAGTACACTTACATGATTCCATTTGGACAAGACTACCTGGTCTTTTGGAAAGACTTTAAGCCAAACAAAAGACACAGTATGAAACACATCCAAACTGAACTTGATAATGATCTAAATCTCACATCTTCTCAAAACAATTTTTTTGCCTCATGCTTCAAAAGTGACATTTATTCAAACAAAAAAAATAAGAAAAAAATTGATGAAGTGTCTGCTCCTTCACTCTCTCCCCTCTTCCCTCTAGCGGCTCCTTAGTCCCCTAAGACTGAACTCTGATTGAGTCTGGGCAGGAGGACAGACCCTTTCAGATGAGGTCGGCAACATTAAGGGGCATCTCTTCAGTGGGGTGTTGTGGAATGTCTGACGTCTCAGAGTCCTTTTGTCTTCTATCACCATATTAATAGTCCAACACTTATGGCCAAAACACCCACCACAACCAAATCTATGAATGTATTTTTCCCTGTTTGTGGGAAGATAATAGCTGATAACTAAAGAAACATGCTGCACATCAATGCCTCTGGCCAGCAAGTCCATGGAAATCAACACTATACCAGAGCCAGACGGGAGCTCCCTCATGATTACATTTTGTTCTTTTTTGGTTCATGTCTCCCTGCATGGCAGAGACCTTGAAGACTTGGGCATGCATCTTCATATTGAGCTGATTAACCTTCCCTCAGCTGTTAATGGAGATGGCTGCCTGGGTGATGGTCAGAGTTTCATAGAAGTCGCACAGTGTGGCCACCTTCCTTTCCTCTGGATCCATATTGATGTAGAACTGGAGGATAACCTCCAGGGTCAACCCTTCCTTCTTGATGAGAATCTGAATGGGATCCCTCATGAACTTCTTGGTCACCTTTAGCATATCAGAAGGCATTGTAGCTGACAACAGAATGACTTGGGTGCTCACTACTTGTGATTTTTTCTTACTTCACTCTTGTGACTCCAACAGTGTAGGCATTCAACAGTTTCCCCCTTATAAGATCTTGGTGCCATCTCTGTGTTCCCTTAAACCACTGACCTCACTATTTCCATCTCTCCCCTTGATTGCCTTTCCTTTTAGTTTCAGTGGATTTCCCTCTGAATTTCTCCTGGGAAAAAATCTTTACCAGTTGTTCCTCAGGCAAAGGATTACTATCTAGAATATTTAAGAGCTCAAAAAAATCAGCCCACCCAAATTTAATGACCCAATTCAAAAATGGGAATCTGAAATGAACAGATATTTTTCAGAGGAAGAAGTAAGAGTAGCTAAGAAGCATATGAAGAAATGCTCAACATCATTAGTTATTTGAGAGATACAGATGAAAACAACACTGAGTTTCAACTCACTCCACATAGAATGGCTTTTCAGAATTAGCCAGCAGCAAATGCTGCGGAGAAGAAGGAACCCTCTCCACTGTTGGTGGGACTGTAGACTCATACAACCCCTGTGGAGATCAGTTTGGAGATTCCTCAAAAAGCTAGAATTGGAGGTACCATTTGACCCAGCCATCACTCTGCTAGGTATATACACACAAGAATTAAAAGACTCATATCACAGTAACATATGTGCACCCATGTTTTTAGCAGCTCAGTTTGTGATTGCTACATCTTGGAAACAACCCAAATGTCCATCAGCTGGAGACTGGATAAAAAAGCTGTGGTTCTTCTACAGAATGGAGTATTACTCTGTCATAAAAAATGATAAGTTTGAATCATTTCTACTTAAATGGACATACCTTGAGGATATCCTCATAAGTGAAATAAATAGGTCACAGATAGGTACATATTGCATCTTTTCTCTGGTCTGAGAAAATAAAGATATAAATGAGTTCTAGAATTGTATATTATATATTATGAAATAGAAAATACTGAAAGTGAAATAGGATGAAGGGGGAAAATAATAAGATTATAACCAAAAAGAAAGGAAACAAATTTTATGTATATGGGGGTGGTAGGGTGGGTAGGGCTATGGGAAAAAATGAGAATTAAGTTGTGTCTTATACTGGTACAAATCCCCATTGTGGAGTGCAATCATGATGTGTATATGTAATGTATCAATAAAGATTTCAATTAAAAAAAAACTCAGCCTGAATAAGGAATCTACTTTTACTGCCCCCGACCTTTGAGTTTAACAGTACAACCTGTTAAAGTGGGTTGAATTTTACTCATCTGTTTCTGTAATGACTCTTGATGTTAAGATCGAATTTATTATGAGACACCTGAGGGCTAATAGTGGCTTTTTAAGGAAAGAGGAAATGATTATCATCAGTTTGACATATGAAAAGCACATAAGTATGAAGAAAGGACCTGCCTTAGGACTATAGGAAGTAATTATTAGGTACTTACTATGCAAGACACCATGATGAGATACAAAGGAAGACAGATATGGCTCTATATTGGTACCTGCCAGGAGGAACTCTCAAAGTGAATAAAGACAAACACAAAAAAAATCACATATAGTTCAAAAACAAATCAAATATCAAGGTTGTGTTGTTAAGATCTCCATTTTTGGTGTTAAATTCCGAATTCAAAATTTTGCCCAACTTTCTCATTTATAATGTGAAAATAATGATACTTACTCTGTAGGAGTGCAATAAAGAAATGAAAACTAAACATAGAGTTTAGCAGGACTGAAGCACAATGGAAATTCTGTTGAAATGTGTGATTTTCTTCTATTAGCTTTATTATAATACTGAGAGACAAACTATGCATGCCACATGATGAAAGGAAGAAGCACAAAAACTTGCTTGTGAGACTCAGGACATATTTCATTCAGTGTACAGTTCTTTCTGAATGGTACTGAGGTTGAACAATACTTCTTTAGGGCAAGAGGGAGATCACTCTCTACAGTTTTGACTCTGAGCCTACCAGTAAGACTACTTTGACAGTCACAGCGCAGAGCTGAAACTTTCTATATACTAAAATTTATAATACTTATTTAGGATTTTACACAGTAAGTTCATTTATTAAAAAAACTCCTATATACATCTTTGCCGTGAAATAGGCAATACTTGCTGAGGTGCTATACTGTTCATGAAATAGAGAAAAAAGAAGATAAAGAATATTTTGAACAAGTGTCATTTTGAAATAATTTTAAAGGCATATATTTGTTTTAATGACAGGCAGTGTATTATGTGCTTCTTGGCTTGTCATCTTGTTTCTGAAGTACATGCTGTAAGGGAAGAAAAGTGGGTAATTACATCTCACATCAACATCAAATTGAATGTTCCTTCCTCATAGTTTTGTAAAATAGGATCGTGGCAAAATTGTCCCCTGTTGAATGCCAGGAAAAAAATGAAAAGTAAATGTCTTTTTAAAAAATGTCTCTCAGATAAATAAGTAAAACCTGTTGAAGTGGTTTTGCATCACTGCACATAGATCAAGTTCCAATAAAGCAAACTCCATAGTAAATATGGATCACTTTGTTATATCGGTTTTTAAGGATATCAAATATTCCTTAGTATAAGAATAAATATAGAGTTTGTATCTGAATGAAATAAATATAAATATTACTTATTAAATCATTACTGACAGAGTCAAATAATTTTATTATAAAACAGTTTTAACTCTATATTTGTCTTAAGTGGTATGCACTTATGATTCAATAAATATACATGTAACTTTTCAATCTAGTTCTCTCTATCTATAGACAAAAGTTAATTTTTGTTTCAGATGTCTATTTTAATCATTATCTTCAAGGTAATTACAGAAAAACACAGTTGATAGTATGTCATTAAGATTTGTATATCATGCTCCAAAATAAACGTAAATTATTCTAGAACAAAGAGGATTCTAACATTCATTAGCATTATATATCTTAATCTCATTCTCAAGACACTTAAAATTATAGGACTATGATTACTGCCTTGGTTTAAGTGTCAGTAAATTATAAAGTTTGATATAAGACTCCCCATAAAAAAAGACCTTATAGACTGTAGTTATTGGGAACCTTTCCAGTATCAGCCTGAATAAGGAATCTGCTTTTACTGTCCCCAACCTTTGAGTAGTTTGGGTTGAATTTTACTTCTTGTACTCATTTTACTCATTTGTAAATTTACTCATTTGTAAATTTCATTACCAAGGTTGTTCAAATTTCTCCTCACCTTCTCCTTCACATTCAAATCCTATCAAGGATCCTTCCTTGTTTTCTTGGGATTTTTTTTTTTAGATAATTTATTGTTAAATGGAAAAGTTACAAAGCAAAATGGAATGGGACAGATGTCAAAGATAGATTTAAAACATAGTTTTGTCTGCTACCATTCTGGATTTCCTAAGGTTAGAAACAAACAAAGGTCAAAAGAAGAGATATTCATTCAAATTAAGTCTTTGTAAAAATCTGTGATTGGAAAGGAGACAATTTTTCCTCTGAAAATACAAATCATCCTTATTACATGAAAGGCATAATTTAAGAGACCAAGAGAAAAAAAGACTTTTTAGTTAACAAACTGTACGTCTCACACATAAGTGGGAAGGTTTGTTTTGGATCAGTGAGTCTCAGCTTCACCACTTCCACCCTGCAAACGAACGTGAATTCACTGTCATCTGAGGACACCTTGTCCTCACCGGGATGTCTCACGACCCCGCCCCATCTTCCGTTTCCACAACTCTCGGCAAAGAAGTTTGGAGAAAAAAGGATGATTAGAGAGATCTACAGTGAATAACTTAACAGACTAAAACTTGCTTCCCATTTGCCTGACACATTAGGCATCACCTGCTGCTACTTACTTTATTGATAAGAGTTCAGGTTCTTTCCACGTCTAGAATGATTTGCCTGAACTTTCACATAATCCCTCTAAGACAAAAATTCAAAATAAAACGAAACAGAAACCCCCAAAGAACACCTCGGGTGCTGCTGAGCTCAGAGCGCCTGCTCTCTCTCCCTATCCAGCCACGCTGCCCGCTGTAGAGTTTGGAGCTCATCCGAGTCCTCCTCTCCAGCGGAGCACAACATTATATTTACCACTTATGACAGCATTAGGGAATCAAATAGAAAAACCCACTTTTACTAATATACCCTGTGTGATTTGCTCTTCCAAAGGCAGGTGGCACTTGTTGCTCTGTCCATGACCCAGAAGAGGATGGGGTCCCAGGGCGTCCCCCTTACTGGATCCTTGCTCAGACGCACCCTGCCCAACTCAGCTGCATCCAAAGAGACGTGTCCTCAGGAACACAACACCACTGTCTCCAGAGGACACAGGACAAGGTGGCTCTCTAGGGCCCAGCACTCTACGAGAGACCCAGTATGATCGCACCTGCTTCCACCCTCACAAAAGCCCCAGCTGTGGCTTCGGAGGCCCAGAGAGCTTTCAGTTCTGACTTCAGAGCAGATGGAACATCCACAGAAACCTGGAGATAAAGCAGAGGCTGGACTTACAGCGCTCAGTGACCCACCTGACATCATCTGGATGTATTCAAAGGAAACATGTATGGTTTGTTTTTTCCAATACTGGCAAAAAAAAGTCCATCTGCCAGTTTCTTTAAGCACCACAGACTGGTGGGGCCTAAGAAGCAAACACTGGGCTGGGGCTGGGAGAGGTGGTGAGCAGGGAGCAGCCTGGTCTGCACCTGCCCAGGAGAAGCGCCGTCTCTGTGGCTGATGCCACCAATTCAGCCGCATTCACACAGCTGCCCCCGGAACATCTTCACTTCACCTCTGGCTCCACAATGGTCACTTCCATGTAGGCACTGGTAGAAAACCAATGTCCACCAGTGCTGCAGTGGCCACGTCGTGGTGGGTAAATGATACTACCACTCCCTACTCTGAACTCAGCCTAACGGGGGAACGGAGGGGGCAGAATCCTTGCTTTCTGGACTTTTGGATTAGATCCAATTCTTCTACAGCTTCAACACCACCGAAGTCCTAAATAGGAGTCCGTCCCAATACTTAGTCACAATACTGGAGCACCAGAAACACCTACATTCACCTCTTCCCAAGGGCAGTGGGTCCCAAGTGCAGACCTCCCTCATAAGCGTCTCAGAAAGTATTTTTCCAAAGCATTCTTTTAAAAAGTTGTTTCTTTCCAAAGAGCCCTCTGTTA
>PVIR01011539.1:0-46865 GCA_004026965.1 Petromus typicus
CGGGGCCCGTAGTTCTCAGCTTTCCCTGACATTTGCCCTCTTCTTCCTCCTGGATCCTGAGGTGTTCCCAGCAACTCCTGAGCCATATGGCTCCACCTGTTGTTACCTGTACACTGTTCAGGTGACAGGTTGATGCTGCGGGAGGGTCACTTGGCCTGACAGCTGGGTGGGAATGAGGACCCAGCACACAGGTGTCCCAGCAGGTGTGTGGCATCGTCTCTGACAGGTGGGCCAGGGCAGCACACACCTTTCTCATCTCGAGGTGCGTGTGCACTCAGGTTAGAGGTAGCGGGGAGTTTGGACAGGCTTTGAGAAAACTATGAGCCACTTCTTTTTGAACAAAGGTGCTTTTGAGCTGTGGGAGTGACAGAAGGAGGCAAGGGGTTGAGGCTCAGCCTTCTCAAAGGGGCTGAGTTCTATAATTACTTTGCTGTCACAGAACAGCCGTGACTAGTCACCCTGGGTACATGACACCCCAGTGCTACGCAGAGGACGGGGTTAACAACTCTCATTAACACGTGGGCACATTCTCCCCATTCTCTTTTCTCTGCATATCTTTATTCTTATTATTTATTTTGGTTTTTGGAGACAGGGTGTCCCTATGTAGTTCAGGCTGGGCTTGAACTCATGCTGATCCTTCTGCCTCAGCCCCTCCCCCCATTGCTGAGATAACAGGCATGCACCACCACACCCAGCTTTCTCTGCAGATTTTTATCTCTGCTTTATACACCTTTGAGAGCTGCCTCCCCTCTCTCCACCTAGATGACAGAAAAGGTCTGCAGACGAAACATTAAGAAGGGCTGGTGGCTGGGTGCTGCATCCACCGGTGCCCTTCGCTCGGAGCTCGGGAAGTTCCCAGTTTTGGTCTTAATAAAGACAAGGACATTCTTCTGTTTTTTAATAAAGACAAGGACATTCTTCTGTTTCAGCACTATTTCCTTAGGATAGAATTTTACAAAATGGAATAACTGCAGGAGAAAGTTTTCAGTGCAAAGACTTGAAAATCAATCTCTTACACACACAGACATGCACACACACACACACACACACACACACACACACCCCACACTGTCCCCTGGAAGGTGCTTGGGCAACTCTGGAGTTCTTTGTCTGTCTGTCTGTCTGTCTGACACTGAGCTGCAAGGTCCAGGTTTAGAAGAGGAAATTCCAAAGTTCAATGATTCCCATTTCCCTCCTGTGGTTCCAAACCTCAGCTTTCCCCCCAGACTAGCTAAAACCTGCCCGGGCCCTCGCCGCGCTCCCACTCACCGCCGCCATGCAGCTGGCACAGGTAGGGGAAGCGCCACACGTTCCCGAGGCCCACGGAGTAGGACACGCAGGCGAACAGGAACTGCAGGGAGTTCCCCCAGCGCTCCCGCGCCTTCTCCTCCATGGTGCCGCGTGCCGGCAGCTGCCCCAGCTCCCTATTTAAGGCTCTGCCGGCTGTGGCGGGGAGGGCGAGGCGGGCGGGGATGGAGCTCCCCTGGCCGGCCGCCGCCTCCAGGAAGCTGCTGGGACTGCAGGTGGGGCTGGGGAGGTGTTTGACAGGGTCAGAGGGACAAGGTCCCACGGCGGCGAGGCCATGGAGTCCATGGAGGAGCGTGACCCAAAGGACCGTGGAGCTTTAGATTTAGACTTATCACATGAGAGACACACTGGGGGACCCTCCCTCACTCTGAGTGCGCTTGTCCACCGCCCTGGCCGCTCCCTGCACCAGCTCAGGGGTCCCTCCCCGGGCTCTTTAGGCTCTTTAGCTGCCACTGTCCTGGTTGCCTCGATGTCCTGAACTGATTCTAAATGTTTCTCTTGCACTGTGACCTTGGGAAGAGCCAGGAGCCACACAGTGCAGCGACTCGGTGGACCAGGGCCCGGCCGTGTTGGGTGGCCCTGCCTTTCCCTTGGCAAGGCTCAGCAGCAGCAGTCGCACCTCACAGAGACAGCCATAAAAGATTTCTGGAGCTGCTTCAGAAAGGCCGGGAGTACAGGGTCTGTGTGTCGGAGGGGAGGAGGTGTCCTGGGAGTTACTGGCATCGTGTCCTTTACTGTCACACGGGGGCTGAGGCCCTGGGGTCTGAGGCAATCTAGGGTCTGGGTTTGTCCCAAATGAGCTAACTGCTGTGTGACTTAGGAGTTACTTCTCCTCTCTGGGCCTGGCCTCCTCTGCAGTGGACAGCAGATTCCCATCGCCACCTCCTGCAAGGGAGGCTTAGTTGGAAGTAAACTGAGAACCTCACTTCCCACCTGACCCCAAGTAAGAGCTCAGCGAAGAGGCCCCTGTCAGTACTGGTGCCCGGCAGGCAGGACAAAGCCTCCATCAGCTCGCCACACAGTGAGTGGGTCACCATGAACCCCAGACTTCAGACAGTGCTGGTACCTAGTAACATAAGACAATACTGAATGCAAAGGAAAGGAGGAGTTGCTGGCGGAACTCCTGCTTGAAGCTTAGAGGAAATGGCGCTGGGGGACAGGGAGAGTTCCCACTTGATTGTCCCTGGGGTCCTGGCTGGGGAGAAGGAGGCTGGACCTGCTAGTGGGTGCAGGTTGCTCAGACCAGTGTCTGGCCTGGAACTTTCCGCCCCCGGAGGGTGAAGGAGCGAAGCTTCCAGGTTTGAACTTAAATCCCAACCCCCTTCCTTCTCCTTCAAGGAAAAGAACCACGCTGGTTCCTGTGGCCTGGACCTGCGGGTGCCCATGTGGTGCCCTCCTGGCTGGGCTGTGCCTCCGGATGCTGATGGGATTGCAATATCAGCCCAGCTGTGGGCCGGGCCACGGGCAGCAGGTGTCGCGGGCCTCTGTTCCGGGCAGCTGTGTTCTGCTTCCTACAGCTCCTGAGTGGCTTTCGGGAGTTGCTGGCTACCTGAGCAGGGTTGCCCACTGCCACCCGGCTGGAGTAACAGGTCCAGTCCCATGCCCATTGCTTCCTGTGGCTGCCCCAAGCTTGTTGTGGTGGCCGACACCCTTCCTACGCCCATGGCATGTGTGAGCCCGCGTTCCTGGGCAGGCCCAGCTGCACTGGCGCCTTTGGTGGGTGTTGCCAGGAGCCTGTCTCTCTCCCCACTGATCTGCGCCATCCCTACCCCTGGCCTGGCCTTAGATCTAGTGGCATGTGACATGGTCATCTCCTTCTCCGGCTTGCTATTCTAGGACGTCAGTGTCTTCTAGTAAAGATATATCCACAACTTTGGCGTAGTCTGGTTTATTAGCGTGTCCCTTAGGGTTCTCTTTCGAAGTATTTTTTTTTTCCTTATGGCCTGTTTAAAAGTTCTCTTGTTGCTGGAAAAGCCAAGATAGGGAGCTGGGAATGATGAGGAGAATTCAAGAATAAAGAGGAGACAGGTTTATTTAGCATAGCAAAGACCTGACCCAAGTTCTGATAAAGATGTCAGGCCCTGATTCTTGCCAGTGTCCAAGTTATACGGGCAAGTGTGGCTCACAGAAGCACATGCTCGGAGTTATCTGATTGATTATGGCTTACTACGGCCACATATGATAGGTTGTAACAAAATGCATCCTATTGATTACATGTATTTCGGGATGGGTTCAAGTTCTGTGCAGTTAGGGAGTGCTGAATGACAGCATTTTACAACAGAGCAAGGTACAGCCAGGCAGATAACAAGGCCTGTCCTTGCAGTGTGAACTAGTGAGATAGGGGCTGTTCTTGGCAGCACCAGTGCATTGGGTAAGAAATATGTGCTCACAGTAATTATTTATTATGGACTACAGAGCTTTGGAGTTCGTTCCGTCTTCAGATTAACCCATACCACACTCCCTTTCACTCTCTCTCGTCAACCCCAGACCACGAAGATGCTCCCGAGGGTTTAAATCCACAGCAAAGTGAGCACCAGCGGCCCTCGGGCCGAGCACCCACCCTGCACCGAGGTACTGCGCCACTGCCCGGCGGTACCGGGAGTCCCTGGGTTTTGTGCTGGGCCCCTCAGCTTCCTTTTGATGCAAAGGCCTATTCAGTGCTGGTGAGTCACTGGTAATTCCAGCTTTCTGGGAGGCTGAGGCAGGAAGGTCACGAGGTCAAGCCCAGCCTGGGCTATGTAGGGAAACTGTCTCAAAACCAAAACATAGAAAGAGCCGGGGATGTAGCTCAGCACAGAAGCCCTGGGTTTAATCTCCAGTGCCGCCAAAAACAAATAAATAAATGCAAGCGAGCTGCAGAAGCATGGACCAGTCATTGCTGCCTCCAGCTCTGCTTTTGTTCCTGCGAGTGAGCTTCTGCAGGGATCTCTTCTCGTCTGGTGGTGACACTCAGGAATTGACACTGGGAGGGGCCCGGCATAGCACTGTCGTCTGAAATGTTGAGGCTTCAGGAATTCTGTGGTGACAGCAGCAAGGCCCCTTTCCCACCCCCATGCCAGGCCCCAGTCAGCCATGTTCCCTGAAGCCTGTCCTCGAGTATGCACGTGTGTGTGTGTGTGTGTGCACACATGTGAGCGTGTGCATGTGTGTGTGGTCGGCAGCACGAGGATGTGTCAGAGCAGGAAGCACGGGGTGCAGAGCCCTGGCGACTCCTGCCTTGACCTGGCTGTCACGGTGCCCACGCCACGTGAGCCTGCAGCCTGGGCTCACTGTCATCTTGTCCCTTGGCTGCTGCTCTTTGAACCCTGGTCTTTTGCACACGGCCCTGACAAGGACAAGGGGCTGCAGCTTCCTGGGACAGAGCAGAGCACGGAGGTTGGAGTGGTGGTTGGCAAGTGTCACCCGCCTGCAGAAGGCTGATGAGTGGGACATGTACGGTGCTGTGTCAGACCCACCACGCAGGTGCAAGGGGCACAGCCCGGATGCACAGTGGCCAGCGATGAAGAAACGGTGCCACCTGCCTCTGAATAATACTCTGAGAGCAGCTGTTACCTCTGCCTCACGAGGGGTGCAATCACCGGTTTCCATGAGTCCTTCTCCGTGGGCACGATCCTGGGGTGGGACCTGGCCTCTCCCTGAGCTACAGCTCGGCTGTTTTTCACTTTTTACTGTGAGGCACAGGCTCACTGAATGCTAAGTCGCCCAAGCCGGGTGCTGACTGGCAGTTCTCCTCCTTCAGCCTCCGCAGTGCTGGGCTGACAGGGCTGCCCCACCCTCTGGGGCTCCCGCTTCCCTGCAAGATAAAGTCCAAACTCCTTAGCTCTGTTCTCGGGCCTTGAGGATCCTTTAGAATTAGCCCCGAGGAACTTGACCCTTGCCCGTGATGAGTCTGTGGTTGTGGGCAGCCCGAGGCCTCCCCTTCCAGCAAAGCCCTGTCTATTCTTCTGCACCCCAGCGAAATGCTCCCCCTCCATCCCCGAGTCCCGCTCCCAGCCGGAAGAGGCCGCTCTGCTTCTGTCCCCAGCCCTGGGCTCTCATGTAGTTCTACCCATAGGTCACTGCATTGCTGTGAAGTGCGCTGTGTCCCCTCAGGCTGCGGCCCAGAGCGGGCCCTAGGGGTCCCTGTCCCGCCAAGTTGGTCAGGTTTCCGTGCACTGATCATACTGTGCTTCAGAGCTGCTCTGTGGCTTCATCTCCATGGCCCTGCTGCCCAGGCTGGGAGGTGGCAGGCACTGGGAAGCAACGATTTCCAGGCCCAGCTGCCGCTCACCTTCCCAGGGGAGCACTGGGACAGGAGAGCGTCATAGCCGGAGAGAGGGAATCAAGTGTGTACATGAGTGAGTGTGTGTGTGTGTGTGTGTGTGTACACATGTGCGCAGTGTGGTGGAGCTGGGAGGCTCCTTCACTTTTCAAAAAAAGACCTCTGCTGTTCCCAGGCCGAGCAGGTGGTGCCACGCCTCCAGGGCCTCCTGCTCCCCGCAGCCCCAGCCGAGGTGCTGCCTCAGGGGCCCAGGCCAGGTTTTGGTCTCCTCTGTGCACCGTGACTTTTCTCCCCATGTCCCTCATAAAAGTGACATGATTAGAGGTGTGAGGTCCGAAGAGAGCTGGAGGAACGGCCGTGCCTCGCCCTTCCCATACCTTCCGTGCCCGGGCCCAGCCGAGGACAGGGCGCTTGCTAAGCGGGCACTGGACATGAGCCTGGTAGTGATGGGACGCTGCAGTGCTGGCAGACGCTCAGGTGGGTGTCTCACCATCCGCCTTTCCTGGACACCTGGGCGACATTCAGGGTTCCTGAGGTGCAGCCGGAGAGTGTGGGAGAGCAGCCTGCCCGTCCTGTCCTGGGCACGGTACGCAGAAGTTGGGCAGACTTGTGAGCTGGTGCTCGTGTTCGTAGCCGTTCACAGTGGGCGTTGTCGGGGGCCGGGGAGCAGCGCACTTTCTGGCCAGCGCCCAGACGCAGGAGGAGGCAGGGCGGAAGCGCCGCCTCCCCTCCCCACGGGGTCACCGGCTTCCTGTGCTCTGGTCAGCTCGTCCTTCCCTTCACGTATCCGTGCTGGGAACAAGAGTCCAAGGAATACTCTGGCAGCGGAAAACAGCCGGCATGCTGTGAAAATATGTCCAGGGTCAGTGTCTGCTCGAGGCCCTGCTCCCCATCTGCGGCCCCAGGGCCTGCTGGGCAGCTTGTTCCCTGCTTCACCCCAGGAGAGGGCTGTGTGCCGAGCGCCAGAGTTCAGAGGGTATTTGATTTGTCAAAGCTCTTCACCATGAAAATATGGGCTGTGGCTGAGTGACACGGGCAGCACAGCAAGTTGTGAGAGATGCAGACTCTAAGGCTGGGTTTTAAAAAGATATGAAATATATAAGGTGAGGCAGTACACACTCGTTCGTCATCTCAGCACTCTGGGAGGCTGAGGCAAGAGGATTGCAATTTAGCAACTTAGTGAGATTTTGTTTCAAACAAAAAAGGGCTGGGGGTATAACTAAGTGTGAGGGTCCTGGGTTCAAGCCCCAGTCCTGAGGGTGTGGCGCCCCGTGGGCTTCCCAGACGTGCGTGCGTGCCAACAGCTCAGGGAACCTGGCTGCACCCTGGGGCCTTCGAAACACAGACGCAGTGGCCCCCACGAGAGAAACAGGATGCAGAAATGTCCCGAGTGTGTGGCTGTGGGCTGGGCGGTCTGTCCAGGACAGCAGGTGTGGAGGTCTTCGGCCCTGGCAGTCCTCTGCCCCTGCCCCTCGCCCACTAAAAAATATCCTCCTCGGGGTCAGAGCCCACAGGGAAAGCTCTGGAGGCTGGTTCTGTCACCCTGGCAACACCCCTTCGTTCCGATGGCCTCTAGGAGCCCCGGCTTCCCTGCTCCCCTGCACAGTGCCGGCTTTGTCCAGGGTCTTGCTGCTCCCAGCACGGTCCTGCGAGGTCGTTTCTCCTTCCTAATCCCACCCCTCCCCTGCCCCGTCACTCTCTCTGACTGCCTTTGTTCACTTCTCTAGGGCTTTTCCTGCGGCCTATGAAGTGTGTGCAGTTCAGCCAATCTAACAAGGCGAGCGCTGGCCTAGCCGCCCGGGGAGAGAAACAGCGGCCTGCCAGCACTCAGGCGCACGCTCTTGGGTGTGGCACGCTCTTGGGTGTGGCAGTGCACCCTGTGATCCCAGCCCTCGGGAGGCTGAAGTGGGAGCGGTCGCCAGGCGTTCAAGCTCAGCCTGGGGAACACAGAGGAGCATAAACTACACGGAGACCCGGTCTCCAAACACTAACGTACAGGAGCACACTCTCATTCTTCAGCTCCTTATCCCGAGACTGTACTACCTCACTTGTTTTTTTGGGTTGTTTTTGTTTTTTGTTTTTTGTTTTTGAGACAGGGTCTCACTTTGTAGTTCAGGCTGGCTCTGAGCTCAGCCTCCAACTCACCTCACAGCAATCCTCTTGCCTCTGCCTCCCGAGTGCTGGGATGACAGGCGTGAGCCACCACGCCCGGCACTGTGGTGTGTGGTACTGGTTGCTGCTGGGGTGAGTCTCCATGCCCAGTACTGTATGTGGTTACCGGGGATCGAAGCCAGGTCCTTGCGCTTGCAAGACAGGGTCCGGAACCACTAAGCTAAATCCCTGGCCCCCTGCCTCAGTTTTTAAGCCAGTCTTGGTGGCACACCCAGAAGCACAGCCTGGGAACCAGGAAGGACACAGGCTCCCAGTAGGATTTCCTGGACTTCCTGCATGAGTCCTGAGGGCCTCCATCGGAGGGAGAACCCGACTAGATTATCAAGGGGTTTTGTTAGGCCCTACCCCAGCCTAAAGTCCTGGTTTCTCGTGAACCCAGAGCCTTCTCCCTGAGCTGCATCTGCAGCCTGCTTTATTATTCATTCATTCATTTTTGAGGCAGGGTCTTACCAAGTTGCCCAGAGGCCTTGAACTTGTGACTCTCCTGGCTCAGCCTCCCGAAACTGCTAGGATCACAAGTGTGTACCACACTTGGCTTCTCATGCTTTTAAAAGGCAGGCAAGGGTTTTGGAGTGCAGATCGGTGGTAGGACACTTGCCTAATGTGTGCAGAGACCTGGGTTCCATCTGCAGCACCCGAAACACGATGACAATGACGAAACCATGAGACAGACCTGTTATTTTTCACTGAGGCACCTTCCGGCCTCCAGATGTTTCTTTCCAAGCGCTCACGAAGTCCATTCTGTACGCGATTATCTGACAGTAGGTCCGTTATTACTTTTAACATTTCTAAGATGTCCATAGCTCAGTTTCACTTGGTCTAACAGTAGTGGTTTATTGGCCTATAGTTCGGTGACATGGCAGAGTCCAGAGTGAAAGCTGTGCAAAGTCACACTCCAGCAGATGGCTGTCGGGAGCCAGAGACTAGGCTGCAGGACGCCAGGTCTCTCCGCGGCTGATGGTGGCCGGGCTTTAGGTAGAATCTTTTCCCTAGGAAACACTGCAATGTTTTCTAAGTGGTGCTGAAATTATTTTATGTAGTTTTCCAGATAGTTGTACTAATGATTATCCAAATAGGATCAGGGTGGAGCCAGCTCTGCTTGCTGAAAGGGTTACCCGAGTCACACTGCGTCTTGAACTCTCTAAGGACAAAACCTCAGAACTCAGGAATTCACGTGAGCGGACATCTGCCGGATTCTGCAGCCCAGTGTGCGCAGCTGAGCCACAGGCACTGAAGTGCAAACTTCTAAGTCCTGCTCAGTTAGGAAACGGACACTGCACCAAAACTTCCCACAGAGTTACATGTTTAATGTAGAGCCATACAAGTTGTAGAAGACATAAACAAATAATCATTTAAACATTTAACACAGCCTGGATAATACAAGAGTAAAAAATAAACACTTGAGCCGCACAGGCAGTCATAACAAAGCTTTAGATTTTGCATTTGTCATCAGGAAGTCAGGACCTAGCAGAAGCCTTCCGTCTGAAGTGAGAGAAAGCGCCTCACGTCACGGCCAGCTTCGCTCGCAGACACTAGAGGGGCCCCTTTCCAGTTACAGGAGATAAACCCAAAGCTAGGAAACTACAGAAGAAAACATGAACTGAAAACTACATTTTGCTGAAGGGGATGTGTTAAAAAAGATTAACAAAGCCGGAAATACTCAACATGTCGATGTGTGCAAGGTGCACCACATTCATCTTTGAGGTTTTTTTCAGAAATACTTTTGAATGTACGACCAAACAAGAGTGGGACACACTCTACAGAGTATTTCAAACTGGCTATCAAAACCTGAGTGGAAATTCTGCCGCGGAATGCAGGCTTTTCCATGTTTTCCTCCCATGGGGTGCCAGCTGAAGAAGGTGGAAAGGGTGGTCTCTGAGGGACACTGACCCCCTGGTTAGAACCATCGAGCATCTGGGTCCGCAGAGTGGAAGGGGCCTTGGGGGCATGGGGTCAGGCCAGAGGCACAGGCAGGCCCAGAGACTGCAGACCACATTCCAAAGGACAGCCCGGAGAGCGGTCGGGCGATGGGGACAGGGAAGGTCAACGCCCGATCTTGCTGGCACGCTCCTCCTCTCTGACTCACTCATCTTCTCAGCGTGCCTCTCCCTTCATGGGAGGGAAGTATCTTCCATCATTATTTCTTCAATAATTTAATACACAGCCTACAAGAGAAGTAATACGTTCAACCCTTGTATCAAAAGCTTGAGTGAAAGTGAGACTTAAACTTGGTCAGTAACCCTCTGGGAAGATCTGCCCAGGGCGGTGGTGGCCTCCTGCGGGCTGCGGGCCGGTGTGATGCTCTTGCTTTTGAAGCATGGAAAATGAAAGGGTGGCGTGTGCAGAGCAGGCGCTTTGGTCCTGAGGCGTCAGTGGGGTTCTTCTGGCTGCGGCTTCCAGCCATTCCCGCCTGTGTCCCCCAAGGGGAAGCAGGAGTCAGAAGTGTGACTGAAGGCTCTCGGACACGCCAGCACTCAGATGCGCAGACATCTGTGGCCCCACGGCCACTCTGCGGTCTGTACTCGACTGCAGGTGGAGTATAAGCTTCAGAGAGCTCGGACTTCACTGGAAGAGAATCCTGGCAACTCCTGTCAGGACCACATTTGCTCTGTCCAGACGCTTCCGAAAGCGGGAAGCGCAGGGTGGTCTGGTGGCCAGACGCAGGAGGGGCCCACGCTCAGGCCTTGGCCGTCGTCTTCCTTGTCATGTGGACGGTGTGCACATTTTCAGTGAACTCACCTTTCTGGACGGTCACGTGGGGCAGATTTCGGTATTCAATAAGGTCTGTAATAAGTGTCTTTAAGAATTCTATCATTTATTTTTACCTGTGGGGAATGTATAAGCATAGATATTATTAACGCACTTAACATTTACTCAAAAGGTACTCTTTTTATTCTAATGGCAAAGGCTGAGGCTCTTTCCCTTCAGAGCCCCGTCCAGGAGTCCTCACCACACGGAGGATGGGGCAGGGCAGAGACGGTGTTGCTGACAACCGTCATGTTTTCTTCTCTTCCCAATTAGACAACTGAGAACAGGAACTTGAGTCTGAGGTCTACACACTAGAAAGATGAGGAAGAACGCTACAGAACGCTCCGGGGTGGGGGGTGGCCTTCTGCTCCTGCCGTGGCTTCTTCAGTCGCTGTCCTCTGTGTTTAATCTTCAGATTCATACCTGGGGTAAGAAAGGGGGCAGGTCCTGACACCGTCAACATGGAATGCTGACAACTCCCTGCCCAAAGCTGCCCCGGCAGAGGCCGGATGGTGGATGGGGCCCTCACGGTGACTCCTCTGACAGGGTTGTGCGGGCCCCAGGCTAAGGACCTGCCTTCTCTGGGGACGAGGTGACGCTGGTCCTAGCCCTCTCCCTCAGCTCCGATGAAGGCAGAGCCGGCCAGTGAGTCCTGCCACGACCCCAGCAGCCGACACAGCTGCATGTGGACCGGGAGGACCAGCTCAGGGAAGTGCCCAGGGCGGCCGGCTGTGTGCGCACGTGCATGTGCGCACCAGGATACACACACGCACGCATGCACGCACACACACACGCACACACACACGCACGCACGCACACTCGGTGGCAGGGCAGGACAGACACCCAGGTGGACCCTGGCTTACTTCGCCAGCCGTCTCCGCAGCTCTTTGATTTGGTCGTTCTTCTTGGTGAGCATCTCTTTCAGGTTCCGGTAAGCCGCGGTTTGCTGAAATTTCTTCTCCAATTCCTGCTCGGAGAGAAATGTCTGCCTGTTATCAAGCAACAGTTAAAAGAATTGTAACAAATGTGAAGAAAATGTCACTTACTGATAGATTATACTATTTGCTAACTTCCTTACAAGAAGACATACTTACATATGACTACCCAGCTTTCAAAACATTATTTCAAATGAGAAGACAATGAAGCAGTAATATTTCCCCAAGTACAGTATCAATAAACAAGTCAAGTGAGTAAGTCGTGGGCCTGGGAAATCGGTTTGAAAAACTGAACTGATCTCTAGTCACACGAGCAGTCTTCTTCCCAGTCCCACAGTGGTTCAATGAAACTGGTTCAGGAGGAACATTGGAAATTAAGTTTTACACCCATATTCTTTAAGTCTCATCCCTCCAGCGAACAATTAAGCTATTTGTCTCGTGTAAGATATAAAAAGAGGCCCCCTGGCCGGTTCCTCCGCCCGCGGCACTGGCCGGACCCCCACCTCCTCCGCCAGGCTCAGCTGGCCCCGCGCCCGGAGCAGGTCGTGCTTGGCCGTCATGAGGTTCTCCTCCAGGGACTTCTCGCTCTCCGCCTTGTCACTCAGCGTCCTCTCAAACTCACTCTTCAAAGCTGCGACAGTGTTTTCCAAGTCACTCAGGTCCTGTGCTTTGACTGAGTCCTGTGGGACACAAACACAGGGACGCACCTGCCTCTCGGCTGCCAAGGAACCACAGTCCAGGACGGTGACCTGACAGCAAAGGAGGTCTGGACATTTTTGCATAATTTACCTGCAGCTTAGATCTCCTCTCCAGATCTTGGTTTTGGCTGATAAAGTTCATGACAGAAAATAATTTGTATTGCTATGACAAGAAAATGGTCTATAATTGCTAAACATGTGGAGGGGATAGTCTTTTCAACAGAAAGTCTCACTCATATTTTTGGTTTTTTTGAGATAAGGTCTCATTATATAGCCCAGGCTGGCCTTCAGCTTACACTGATCCTCCTGCCTCAGCCTCCTGAGTGCTAGTATTCCAGGCTTGTACCATCATGCCCAGCTCTGCTCATTTTTTAAGTCAAATCTTTAAAAAGCCTTAACTAATAAAGGCATGTGTCCACTCTGCTTTTGTCCCCCAGGCTTTGAACTAAATCATAAATGCTTGGAAACAGTGGTTACGAGCAACCTAAAGAATTACTGAGCACATCAAATATATCTATTTTACATATACTCATATAGAACAAAATCCATATATGATAAAGGGACACAGGGCAACACATGCTGTTCTAGAAGAATCTGGCACGCTGCATTAGGGACACGGTACAGAGGTGCCTTAGGGACACGGTACAGAGGTTCTGTAACCACAAAGGAGTCCATCTGCAAACACGCAACTGGCAGGCCACAAGGACATGCCAGGGTCAGCTCAGGGCCTCATGTATGCCTGGCAGGTGCGGTGCCAGGGCTGCATCCTCCAGCCCTGGCGACATCTTATCTCTGAAGCACCTTCAGCCTCAGCCCCACCTAGTGATACCGGGCGGGGCACTGACCTTCCTGGCTCCTCTGCCCAGGACAGGACAAGAGGCAGGTCCCGAGCCAGAGGCCCTGCCCAGAGCCCCGACCAACCTCCTAGATCATCAGTTATCAACAGGGCACCTGGGACGGTAGATAATTAAAACAATGTGTCAGGTCAGGGTTGGAGTCATCAGGCCCACTTCGTGCTGAGGACAGCGCTCGTGCCCAGAGCCTGCCAGCCTCCGAGGGAGCACTACTCAGACCCTGCACCCCACCAGCCTGAACAGCCTCCCTGCCTGAGCCCACATCTTCTAAATGAAAGTTTCTTTCCAATGTTCAATCAAAGGGCAGATGTGATGTCGTTAGCTCCACCATGATTCCCTGAGACTGAAGCCACCAGGGTCTGACAGCTCTTCCCAGCAGAAGGAAACACATCGGCCATAGCTGCACCTTGGGGAGCCATTTTTTGCTGACATCTGTGGGCAAGGGTACTTGTGTGCTGAAAACTGCCGTTCTCATCACCCAGCTCTTGTTTTTATTTTGAGATAAGGTCTCATTATGACTCAGACAGTCTTGCTATATAGTCTAGGCTGGCCTTGAACTAGAGGTGATCCTCCTGCCTCAGCCTCCTGCGTGCTGGGAGTACAGGTGTGAGCCATGTGCTGGCTTCAGCTCTTTAACTTATATTTTACCGTGTACCCCTGTGACACCCAGTTACCACGTGGGTTTTGGGGAACTGGTACAGACATGGTTTCTTGTCCCACTTTGATCCTTTCACTCCTATCCCTGCCTCGCCCCTTCCTCTGAAAGCCTGGCTCCCTGCTCCCTTTATTTTACTCTTTCATTTCTGCTTCCACAAATCTTCAAAGCAAAAGGGAAGCAAAGCCCCAAATGCCTTGTAAACAAATTCTTCATCTGACAAAAGTGTTTTCAACTGTACTCCTGAGAATTCAGAGAGCCAAATTCTGGTTCACTCAGCTTCCTGCCTTATAAATCTAGGGTTCATGTTGCACCTTCAAGCTGTGACCAGCAACAGATGAACAATCTGAGTTATGACCACAACTTGGTTTTCACTTGCAACCAAAGTCTTGAGTTATCACCCGAATCCGGCTACTTGTGCATCCAGATGGTCTGAGATTGACGTTTAACCCGGACAGCCCCGGAAGGAACATGACAGCAGCCTTTCCTTGCAGGGTCAGCTGCGCATCCTGGGCTGTGTCTCTCTCAGGACCCTGGCTGAAGGCTGGGAGAGGAGCCTGAGCCCTCACAGACCACCGCGGTTACATATGCCTCAGGAACTGAGTCAAAGGTCTACCATATTTCAGCTGAAAGATCAAACACATTTCCTCCTTTTTAGTCATGTGAGAACTATCCTTTTGGGCTGGGGATTTGGCTTTGTAGTACAGTGCCTGCCTCACAAATGAAAGGTTCTTAGTTTGATCCTTAGTACAAAAAGAAAAGAAAAGAAAAGAAAGGAAGGAGAGAAGATCTAAACTGAGAGGCCCAGAGGAGGCAGCGCGACGCCTGAGACTTGTGTCCGAGGACGTGGAGGGAGGAAGGGTGCTCGAAGGGTGGATGTGAAGCCAGCCGGCCAGGCAGAGGATGGCCCCTGCGCAGGGCGTGTGGTCACTGTAGCAGCCTCCCCGCCCTGGTCTGTGTTTACAGTTTTCATAGAGAAAAGTTCACCAAAACCCGACAGAAGCAGACCTTGGGATCACTGAGCAGACAGCGACAAGGCATGCACTGAAGAGCCACCGCAGACTGGCCTGCCTCAGCGTGCGGGCCCCTGCCCTCAGAGGCCTGCAGAAGAAAGCCCTGGCTGGCCTCACTGTGCTGCCCAGTGCGGGGTCCGCAGCCACACCACCCTGAACACGCCTCATCTGTCTGCCGGGGTGCGGGGCACAGGGGAGCTAGAGGACCCCACATCATAAATTCATTCCGTTTTGTCACTCCTCTGGGGCAAACTTCTGTGCCATTCAGCAGAACACGACCTGGATGAAATTCCAGTTAGCTGGAAGCGTGTCCCTCCCTGACTCTTCCCTGTAACTGGATGTTGGAGTGAACTGGGCTGTCTTGGGTGTCCCGATCCGATCCCAGACCAGCACCTGCCCTGGCTGCGGCTCCTCCCTGGCCTCTGTGTGGGGACGGCGCAGTGCAGAGCGACTGGGTGCTGCTGTGGGCTGGGAGTGATGGGCGGCGACTGGGACTTATTCTCACACCCACAACCTCATTCCACTCAGACAACACGAAAAAGAGAAAACAGGGTCACCTCGTGCTTCCCCTTGTCCAGCTGTAAATCCTGCAGCGCTTGCTCCAGCTTTGCCTTCTCCTCCAAGGCGCTTGTGGCCTGCAAGAGCCGAGTGGAGACAGAAGGCGCTCAGCACCGGCTCTGTCGGAGGCTCAGGGCTGTGCACGGGTGTCTCACTCACCTGCGTTTCGATCGTCTTCAGTCTTGACTTCAATTTCTCATTCTCTTCTTGAAGTCTTAAGATTTCCTTGGTGAGGAAATTCAGGTTTTACTATTTTAACCAGAATATTTTTAATTTTGAAATTATGACTTGTTTCACTTAAAACTTAAATGGAAGTTACATAATAGTTCAAAACTCCACTGGCCTGGGTTGCTGGCCAGATCCCAGGTCCGCCCGGCCCTCTTCCGCACACCTTGTTGGTCTGGCTCACGTCCAGCGGCTCCTCTCTGCCCGAGAGCACCGGCCTTTCAGCCCCATCAGCTGTTTCCCAGCCCCTGCCCCGCTGCCCACAGGCCCACAGTTCTGATGGCCGGGCCACAGCCCGCTATGGGGCAGCACTGACAGCCGGGCCACAGCCCGCTCTGCGGTAGCTCTAAGCTCAGAGTCATCAGTTCAGGCGTCTTTCTCCAGGGCAGTGCTGAAAAGTACTGTCAGTGTTTAGGTTTTTCAAAAATTTCTTACTAAAGACACTGCCATGAGTCTCCTCAAAATCCTCCTGCCTCAAACACACTCATCCCCCCCATCCTGGCTGCTTCCCGGAGTAGCTCTGGAGGCCTCTTTCCTGAGGGGCGTTAGTGCCGTGCTGGCTCTGGGCGTCCTCAATGGAGTCAAAACATTAAGCTCTCACGGTCACACTGACTTTGGGAAGAGCCAGGGGTCGCACAGGGCCAGGTCTGGTGACTGAGGTGGCTGAGGACATGGCGTCGTGTTTTTATGAGCTGCCTTTCTGTTATATTTTTGAACAAGCTCGTAAAGACACTCAGGACAGAGGACTCCAGAGCTGCTGCAGAAAGTGGCACGAATGATGGGAAGTGTGTCTGAAGTGAGGGGGAGGATGCTGAAGAGAACTCGTGGCACCGTGACTCCTGAAAAAGCCACGGAAACATTCACTGTACTTCCCAGTGCCGCTCAGCCTGTCCACTGCCTCCAGCCCCACCCTCCATGGATCTGCTGGCACCAGCTGTCCATCGCGCGGTCCTGTCCCTTCCCAGCGTGTCAGCTCCCTCTCCAGGAAACCCTCAGGTCTCTGAGCCAGGGACAGGCCGCTACTGGGCCTTTCCTCTCTGACAGAGCTGTAGGAGGATGTGGGAGTTATAAAAGTATTTGTAGATCGATAGCTTTATAGATTTTTTATACTTGGCTATTATGGCTCACAGACTGTCCTTAATGAACACTGGCCAGAAGCCCACCCGGCTTGCTTCCCCTCACTCAGAAGGGCCAGCGCGCCCTCTGCTGGCCGCCGGGCACCTCAGCCATTCTGGGACCAAAGCAGGCAACAACTCCTTCCTTGCTTCCAACCCTAGCAAGGCTCAGGCCATGGAAGGGCAGAACCAGAGCTTCTTCCGCTTCTCAAAATGACCGACCTCACCTTGTTTAGGAGCTCGGTTGTTCCGCCTTCGTTCAGAGGAACAAGTTTCGGCTTTGCAGTGTCTGTGATGGGCTGAGGGAAGTAAGAAAGCAAGCCACAGTCAGCGCCCTGCAGAGCAGGGCTGTGGTCTGCTTGTCCTCGGCCCCGCCCGGGCTCCAGCTCCCCTGCCCGATGCAGTCAGAGAGAAGGACAAAGCCTACCTTCCTGCGCCTTTCAGAGATAAAAGACGGAAGAGAAGAAAGAGAGAGAGATGCAAGCTCCAGGAATCCGGGACTGGGACACCTGGGACCGGACTTTTGTCGCAGGAGCTTAGAGGCTTCCTGCAGAGCCGCAGGCTGCAGGCTGCGGACTGAGCACCAACGTCGCTTTAGTAATCCGAGCCCACTGGCCCAGAAACTTCTCAGCCAAAACAGGTTGTCAAAAACAGCCTGATGGAAAGCCCATAACTACTTCCTGTTCTCGGAGTGTCAGTTACTCAGGAGAGGCTGAGGCAGGAGCACTGAGAGTCTGAGGTCGGCTTGGCAGTGAGACCCTGTCTCAGAAGACGGAGAAGGCCCGCGTGTGGCTCCCTCCATGGGAGAACCGGGCAGCATCATGGAGCCCAGGGCTCCACCTGGGGTGGAGATTCTTAAACTGAATCTTAAAGAAACAGAACAGAGCTGATGTCCCTTCTCAAGGCTCAGCTGTTAAGTGACCTGCTCGTGGCTGCACAGCCTGGGCTGAGGACAGCATCGCTGTGTGGTGAGGCGCGGCTGAGGAAGGGCTGCCAGGCCGGGGTCCCCCTGCACGCCGACAGGGGCTGCGTGCGTGTGTGCACGTGCGTGTGTGTGGGGTACACATGCGCACACAGGTGCTAACAGGGCTTTCAGTTAGTTCCTAAACTTGTCTTCTCCGGCCGGAAGCTCTGAGAACCACGTCCTGAGCCCCCACATGCTCCTCCTCGAGAATTCTCCCGTCCCCCAAAGCCGGCTCTAAGCGAGGTGTGGACTTGGACGGACCTCAACTTACCTTTTTTCTTGAAGATGTAAACTCTGCTTTTTCAAATTCTGCAATTTGTTCTAATAATTCTCTTGAAGATGAAAGCAAAGGGAAAAGAAACATTCATTTAGAACAGACCAGTATCACACAGGAGGAGGAAATTGGCATCAGCCCGTCGCATGCGAGGAGAGGCGCAGGGCTGCGCCAGCTTTACCACCACAGAAACAGCAGCTGAGCCCAGGCTCAGGACCAGCCTCCAAGTCCGCGCAGGCGGCTGGCAGTACCTGGGCGCCGACGGAAGCGGTGAGCACGCACTTCCGTGGCTCTGGACTGCTCTCTTACTCAGTGCACACTGCAGGCTAAGGACGAGCTGGTCTATGAAACAGCCCAGAAAGTGCAGCCAGTGCACAGTATCCACTGAAAACCAGCCTCAGGTCCTCCCAGGAGCCACACATGGTGTGGACCGGGATCCCTGGTGATCTGCAGAGACCACGCAGGCCACGGGACTGTGCATGCTCATACAGAGGCTTCTAAACTTAAAGGGCCTCCGTCTGCTGAGGTGGCACATGCCCATCATCATGGCACGTGGGAGGCTGAGGCAGGAGGACTGCTGCTGTAAGTGGTACACAGTGAGTCCCACTACACTGGGAGATCCTATCTCCACGACAAAGAACAAAACAAATACAGCCGAGATCAGGTGACAAAATCAAGTCCTCAGAGTTCTGTCCCAGCCGCTGGCTGACGCTGCAGGAACCGAGTAGCTCTCTGGCCCTGCCTGCAGGAAGCCCGTAAGCTCCCGTCTCGCTGATCTCACACACACTTTGTCTTGTAATCAGCTGCAACTTATTGATCTTATCTTAGCTTTTGAAATTCGTGAACTCTTCACGAGCTGAATACAAACTTGAACATTTTGTTTCCTAGATCAGATCAGCGTAGGATCTAAATTCAGTTTCTAAGCTTTGGTCTGAATCTATGGCATTCCTCACATTGGAATTAATTTGTAACTGTCTGGTACTCTTTATTTCCTCCTGACCTATCTCTCAAGAGCCACTGCAGCACAAAGCTGCGCAGGGCCCGGTGAGCCCTGAGAGGGGCCTGCTGGCCTGGCAGTCACCTGTTCTCCAGCTCCGAGACGTCGGTCCGCAGCTTGAGGTACCAGCGCTCTGCCTGGTCGAAGAGCTGGCGCAGGAGCAGCACGTTGGTGTGGGCCGTGTGGATGAGCTCGGACTCCACCTCGCTGTGCACCACGGCCTGCAGCCCGCTCAGCACGTCTGCCACCTCGTCTGCGGTGAAGGTCTCCTCCGCCAGCCTGCGAGACAGCCATGTGAGGGATGGCAAGAGGGACGTGTCCACGCGTGTCACCGTGGCGTGGGAAGAAGCGTCGAGACAAAGTCTCCCGGAACCAGCTCTCCATTGACAATGAACAATGACAGTGGCTTAAACTCCATTTGTGACATCTATTAAAATGATTAAACTGGGGCTTACTCTTCAAATGTGCACATTTCAATACAAATACATGTTGAAAAGTATTTCCCAAACTATTATCTATTTTCATTAATTTTTCAGTATTATATTTTTTAACTTTGATCTTCACTAAAATTAGTCTTGCCACATTTAATAATCTCAAATCTCAAAACTCACAGAAAAGGTACAGTCTCTCTTCTGTGTGTGTGTGGCACAGGGCCTCTCCTCTGAGTTATATCCCCAGACCTTCTTTATTTTGGGTCAGGGTCTCACTAAGTTGCCCAGGACGGCCTGCAATTTTTGATGGTCCTGCCTCAGCCTCCCAGAGTACTGGGATTACAGTTCTGTACCATCATGTTTTTCTTCTATTTCTCTATAACTGTATGAACTAGTCATGACTGCCTGTGGGAATTATATGAATTATATACTGTCTATCTTAGTATTCAAAGGACCCAAAAGAGAAGAAACACACTGAACTTATCTAAAAGTGCCATCACTGTACCAGACCATGGACATCACCAGCAGAAACAGCATGCGAAAGCTCTTCTCACTGGGCAATGCTCAAGCTAGAAGGGCCAGGCCATCTCCTCCCTTTCCCTGACTACGATGAGAACCGAAGATGGGGAAGCGGGAGGACACCCCTGACCCCAACTCAGGACCAGTCCTACAGCTCAGGCGCTGTCCAGCTTTGTCCCTCACAAAGCTGCTGTGTGTGATGACAGCATCTTCTCTGTCTCCTCGCAAGGCCTCCAAGACCCCACTCAGTGCCTGCCCCACCCAGCTGCTATTCCTCCTCTTGCAAACAGACAAGACTGAGCAAGATTCAGTTACAGAGTCCTAGCATTGGTATGTGTACATCAGTAACATCTGCTTTATAACTCTCTAATGTTTAATGCAGCTAGCAGAACTGACCCACTCATAAAAACCCTAAAGTTAACTTCTACAAAAGTCTTTATTACATGTACTAATAGTTTTCTACATTCTTTAATTTAACATATCCTATTTTTGACATTCAAATTGTAGCTGTCATGTACCGGGAACTAGGAAACAGACTGTGGCTCAAGTCAGGAAGCTGGTCCTCTGCTCCTGAGCGGAGAGCTGTGGCTCACTGGGAGGTCTCCTTTCCTGACACCCGACCTGACCTTTAACTACGGCCATTACTGGGCCAACAGACTACCATCTTCCGCCTCAGATCAACTATCGGTCTGGGACTGCTGGCCAGTTATTCAGTTCCTGGATGTTTCCCTCTCCCAACCTTCGCTGCTTCCGTGGCTTACAATCTGCTCTTTCAACGAATAACTCAAGCCAAGTTAGGGCCACTGCCATCCATCCATCCATCCATCCATCCACACACAGCCCATGCAGTTCCTGACCCCATCTGCAGCACTGCCGTCCCATAACCACCGACACACGCAGGTCTGAGCTTGGTCCCCGGGGCAGGCTGGGCCTGGACTCCACCTCCCAGGAGCTCGGCACAGCTGCCCTTGGCGAGTAATGGACTGCAAGGGCGCAGCAAGCCCACGGCGGCTCCCAGGAAGGACCACTTTCCTCCTGCTTCCTCAGCGCCCGATACCTGCTATCCTTGAGGTCCTGGAAGCAGGAATCCACAGCTTTGAGTCTCAGGCCTCTCTTGGACCGAGCAAAACGCATGTAATTAATAACTTCATTTTGATGGTGTTCGTTTAGGCCCAATTCTGCCTGAAAAGGAGAATCTGTCAGTCCTGATGATTTGATAAAAGAATCACAAACAAAATATACAGGATATCTAGTCAAGGAGACTGCTAGATGTCCAGTGAATTCTGCTCTTCCCCTCCTTCGGCTGCAAGGCTGCAGGGCTAAACGGCATTTCCATATCAAGGGACTGTTGCCCTTCTCAGGGGCAGATGTGAACAGAAGAGAATGTGGGCTACTTCCAAAGCCAGGGCCTTAATACAGGGCTCACCCTTGGTACAACACGATTCTCTGAAAGCTGACAGTGACAGCTCAGTTGAGCCTTACAAACACCATCAATGCCCCAAGCGGTGAAAGAGTGACATGAAAGGGACTCACGTCCCCACCTCACGGGGGCAGCACTGAGCCGCGTGGCAAACTGAAGAAGACAATGACACCCGCTAAGTGAGACAAACTTCTGTATTCTTGAAGCTATTCGTTTTTGTATCTGTATTATAGCAAATATAATAGAAATGCACAGTGGGGTTAAGTAAGAAATCTCACTGCTGAAGTGTTTCAGGGTACCATTTAAATGGCTCTCTCACACTGGTTTCATTTTTTTTCCCCTTGAACCCTTGGGCTTCTGTATTATGCACTGTTTTATGTATGCTGCTACTTAAATTGGCATGCTATATTTGCTGGAGAAATTAATGGTCTTTTTATTTTTGCTTTGGAGCTGAAGACTGAACCCAAGGCCTCCACTATGCTGACCCTGCGCTCTACCACCGAGCTACACGCCCAGCCCGGTGATCTTCTCAAACAGGTCAAAACGAAGGAAATGTCAACCAAATTTCCTCAGCTCAGGGTGCATGGGTTCTTGTTTTAAAATTCCACACCAGAAAGTCGGATGCATTCTCCCTTCAG
Source organism: Petromus typicus (assembly GCA_004026965.1). Lineage (NCBI taxonomy): Eukaryota > Metazoa > Chordata > Mammalia > Rodentia > Petromuridae > Petromus > Petromus typicus. Next base: position 21,786 of record PVIR01011539.1, read on the forward strand.
CCCGCATTTACTCTGTCAAACGGGTGTGAGTGCATGTAGTGTAAACTTGGAGCTGTTCAGAAGAGTTCGAACTCTTCGTTGAGTCCCGGCTCTAATCACCAACGCCCCCTGCAAAATCTGTCCGGGTCGCAGCACTTCCGGGCAGCAGCGAGGGACGAAGCGAAAAAGCGGAGCGAGACTAACAGAAGAGAACGGCACCCAGTACTGTGGCGGGGCGGGGGCTGAGGTTAAGCGGCACTCGGGCCCCAGCGCAGCCCCCTTCCTCGTGGGGCCCAGGAGCGGGCTCGGCCGCCATCTCTCCGGACCCCCCGCGCAGTGTCTCCAGCCCCGGCCACAGCCCTCTCAGCACTGGCGCGGCCGCTACTCACCATGGCGGCAGGTGGGAGTCAAGAGCCTAAACGAGCCAGCGACGGCAGGCGCGGATCTGTCCAGCCCAATTGCCAACGGCTGCCGGACACCGCCGCTAGAAAGAACGCAGGTTGTTTAGAAGCCTCGGGTTGCTAATGGGAACGGAGCCACGTGGGTCAGCAGTTCGCACTCTGATTGGTCCTAAGATCACGCGACCGGAAGTGCTGTATGACTGGCCAACCTCCGCATGCGCATTAGTTTCCACGGCAAGACGTTTCGCCTTTTAGCGCCACGCTCACTTTGGCAGCTGACTGCCGTTACCCGCGGTAACGGGAGAGGCGGGGCCGTCGGGGACGCCCATTGCGCTTGCGCGCCCGAGGGCGGCGGTGGACCGTGCGCCGCCTTGTCCGTGGCCGCCTAGACGGATTCCATACCTTTCGGAGCCCCCACTCGGCGTGGGTCGGCGCGAACTCTTTCCTGTGTCCGTACCCGGGCGAGCAAGTGGCCGAGGCCCGCTGACCGCACTAGCGCCTCCACGTTGCCCCTCCTTCGTGTCTTATAATTGTTTTATCTGAGATTGCTGGTCAAACAACAAAAAAACCCCAAACCATCTTTAACTGAATACTTTTCCTTTAAAAAAAAATGCGAAAGCGTCGATTTGCACAGAGTCATCCCCAGAATCATGAGAGAGGTTTATTGAGTAAATTTAGTTTCTGGCCTCACCCCGGGAAATTGTGGTTTCCTAGGTCCAGCGGGTCGTCTTTTCCTCGGTATTCTGAGACAGGGGCGCCCTTTGTAGTTCAGGCTGGCCTTGAGCTCACTGTGTAGCCAAGGCGGGCCTCGAACTCACAGCAGTCCTCTTGCCCGGCCTGCAGTGCTGGGGTGACAGGCGTGAGCCACCGCGCCCTGTGAGACTATTTTGTTCTTTAAGAAGCGCTGTCCTGGGAAAGTCAAGGGTGCTGGAGAAGAGGTTATTGGAGCCAAGACTGCTGGGGGGTCTCGTGGGAAACGCCACCGTGTGAGCACTGGCTGAGCGGGCTCGGCGAGCGCAGAGGTCACGCAGGACCCAGACACAATCCCCAGCGCTGCGTGGGAAGCCACGAGTGAGCTGGATGCGGGGCTGACGAGCAGACACGGCGACTCACTTGCTGAGAGCAGGGGACGTAGAACCGAGGAGACGGCACCTGGCCCTGGCCTTGAATCATGGACACAAACGCTGAGGTTAGCTCTTTCGGACTAGTGACTTGGGGCACTGCCACACGCAGTTTAAAATGGATCACGACTGGGTGCAGTTTAGATCCGGAAAGGCTCTTCGGGCCCTGCTTCCACCCACCCGTGGACGGGTCCGAGGTCCGTGTGCCCGGGATGGCACTGGGCTGGCTGGAGCTCGACTTGAGAGGAAGCCGGTACAAACATGTTTTCAACAGCAAGACCAGAAGGCAGGTGTGAACTATTCTGATCCAGCGGGTGTTAAATCACATTCTAGTTTCGAGAATTTCATTTTTCTTTTCATTTTCTTAGCACAGGCATTTCGTAATACCAAATATGTCAAATAATACCAAATTCTGTACAAAGCTTAGCAGCTGTCCCAGGAACGATGCTCAATACTTTTTTTGAGATAAACTTGAAACTTTTCCTGCTAGATCAAAGTGATAGCAGGTATGTTATTTAGCATAAAGGTCACTGATAAAGTGGTATCTTCAGAAGAAGAGAAGCCGCGATGAAAACACGCTTATTAGTCAAATGGTTAATGTGGTAAGATGGAAGTAATTAAAGTGGAGAATTTCCAAATTAGTAAGAGCTAGAAGGCTGTTCTGAGACAAGGAGGGTGGTTCAGAATGGCCGCGAGCCTTGTCTGGGGTGGGGGTGCAGGTCTGGGAGCCAGTCTCAAAACAGCCAGGGTTTCTTGACCATTGGTCCCACCCATACACAGGTGCCAGGGCTTGGTCCTGCACACTTCCTGGCGTGCCTGTGGAGGTGAGGTTCTACCCTGCCTCTAGGGACATGTGTGGTATCCCAGACGGCAGGAAAGCAGGGGGAGCGGCCTTGCGTCGCCGGAAGAAGCTCAGCGGAGTCTGGCAGCACAGGAGCCCTGTCTGGTTGGCCCAGATGGCTGCAGGAGCGGGCAGCGTGCCGGTTCTCTTGCGTGAATGCTGGAGCCCTCTGGTAGGCAGTGTTGGCTCCAGGCGGCACGCGACAGTCTCTGTCCTCCTGCAGGTTCCTAGGGCAGGTGCCCTCCAAGCCTAGTGACATTCTCCCCTCTCTGTGTCCCCGCTCTCATTTCTGTCAGCCAAATTCGATCACGACAGTCACCATGATTTGGGCCTGGAGTGGACGGGCCGCCTTGTCTTCTTCTACTCCTGCAGGGAATCTTTAGGGTGTCTGATTCTTTTCCTATTTCTGGAGACACTGATTTTATTTACAGTGTGACTAGGTTGCTTTACTAGAGAAAGAAGTTTTTTTTTAAGGTTTTTTGAGACAGGGTCTCGCTTTGTGGTTCAGGCTGGCCCTGAGCTCAGCCTCAAACTCACATCACAGCAATCCTCCTGCCTCTGCCTCCCGAGTGCTGGGATTACAGGTGTGAGCCACCACGCCCGGCACTGTGGTATGTGGTACTGATTGCTGCTGGGCATGAGTCTCCACGCCCAGTATGGTATGTGGTTACTGGGGATCGAACCTGGGCCCTTGTGCTTGCAATACAGGCGCCGGAACCACTGAGCTAAATCCCTGGCCCTAGAGAAAGAAGTTTTATAAAAATGTTTTTAGGCTGGGGATTTAGCTCAGTGGTTCCAGCATGTGCCTGGCAAGGGCAAGGTCCCAGGTTTGATCCCTGATAACACATACCACAATGTGGGGCATGTGGCTCACGCCTGTAAGCCCAGTACATGGGAGGCAGAGGCAGGAGGATTGCTGTGAGTTCAAGGCTAGCGTGGACTACATGGTGAGTTTGGCGTCAGCCTGAGCTACAAAGCAAGACCCTGTCTCAAAAAACTAAAAAAAGTTTTTGACATGTAAGTAAGTAAAGCTATTCACAGGTCTGCACTGCCAGAGAAATGTCAGTGCCTCTCTCACAGGCATGACCCTGCGCGTGCCCAGTGTTAATGTGGGAGCTAGTGGAGGGGTGTGTAGTGCACATACTTCATTTGTGAAAATGTTTGGGGCTGGACAATTTTTTAAGTTGTTCTGCACAAAAAGTATTAGCTAAGTATTTTAAAGTAAAATCCTATTTGAATATAAAATTTGTGCCAAGGGGGTTATCATTTCACGGTTAGTCAGTCCGCCCTGCAGAGCTGGCTGGCTGTTGTTACAGAAGCTTTCTAAACTGTTGACAAATAGGAGTGCGCAGTTTCAGTCTTAAAGTGATGAACTTGGCTCATGAAAAGCTGAACTTGTACTTGAGGTTGTTTACTAGCTTGGGCTGGTCACCAAAACAACAGCCCCACCCTGCTGCAGGACCGAGAGTCCTCCACTCCCTGTTTTGCTTTTTGTTTTAATTACTGTGAACATTTTGAGAGAAGAAGAAGATGAGAATGAATTTAGAAGCACACAAAGTCCTTTGGTATTATTAACACAGCTCCACCTATATAAAATGAAGTTCAAGTCTCAGTCGTAACGCTAAGACACCGATTGTGAGTCTCTGTGGGCTAGATGTGGCTAGAACGTGTGCCATGTTCTTGTGAATATGGACAGACACAAGCTACCCTGGGACAGAGCCCCTGTTGTGAGGGACATTCTGTGACCATGATCTTGAATCTTAGGGAAGAAATGGGGGGGGGGGCTTAGAAAACCCCAGCTCTCCCTGCTCCGTAGACCCTGGGGTGAGGTAGGAGGGCTAAGTAAAAATAGGAAACAATAAAGAAAAGGAATTTGTAAAAAAGTGGTACCAGCGAGACACAGAAAAGCAAACATAGTTTGAGAAACACTGTACTGGTGGGAGGTGGAAGGAACCGGGGAAAATCATCTGGAGGATCACCTTGAAGGGTGAATCTTCCGGGTGTGGCCTCCTGTGTACGATTTTATCAGAGACCTCGCTGAGCTGTAACTGAGAAAATAACCAAAGCATTAAAGAGGGCAAAGTCGCAGAATGGACAGACCCCGGAGGAGCTTCTCGGCATTTGAGAACCGGTTGGCAAGAGCCTCATTTCAGGTGATCTCCAGAGGCTGCCTGAGGGGACAGGTGGGGTATGGGAGAGTGCTGGGAAAGAAGACCCATCAGACGGCTCCGACTGTACGACAGGAGACCAAGCCAGGGAGGGGCTTGCCATGAAACCCCCTGAACATGGCGTGGATGGTGGCAGGGAGCCCACATCATCATAGATCGGTCTCCCTGATAAATCTCCATGGGAAACAACACCTACAGGGAGACAAACACAAGGCTGCCAAAGAGTAAAGCGTAAGTCAAAGGAATGTTGTTAAGGAGGAAGGTTAAGGAATGTTAAGACTAGCTAAGCCTTGCTGTGGCGCTTGAGAAATGCGCACTGGAAAGACGAAGATGGCGCCACAACCTTTCCTTCTTCTTGTATGCATATTCTGGGCCAAGCCCAGAATCCCAGTCTTCGTATTCACCGACGTGTCGCGGAAAGATCGGTGGGCCAGACAGGATTCACCCTTTTCAAGATGGTGCCCTTCTGGGCCAGGGAGATAGCTCAGTGGTTCTGGCGCCTGTCTTGCAAGTGCAAGGACCCAGGTTTGATCCCTGGTAACCACATACAATACTGGGCGTGGAGACTCACCCCAGCAGCAATCAGAACCACATACCACAGTGCCGGGCCTGGTGGCTCACACCTGTCATCCCAGCACTCGGGAGGCAGAGGCAGGAGGATTGCTGTGATGTGAGTTTAAGGCTGAGCTCAGGGCCAGCCTGAACCACAAAAGTGAGATCCTGTCTCAAAAAAAAAAAAAAAGAAAAAAAGAAAAAAGATGGTGCCCTTCTTCAAGTCAGGATAAAATGCAAGCTTGGAAAACCACCCCAAAGCTGACAGTAAGCATGGGGACTCAGAGGCGAGGATCGATGGTCCCCGCTGAGGACGGCTGAGAGAGCTGAGTCTTTCAGAGGGCCGCGGAGCTCGGACAGGCCTTGGGAGAGGGGCAGAAGGGAAGTGTCAGGATATGTGTGTTTGTTATTTCAAGGGAAAAATTACAAAAATTAAGATAAACTCTTTGTATTAGTTAGCGTTTTATCACGGGGACCCAAGACATGAGAAAAGCACATACAGCAGAGGCTGTACAGAGAGGCTGGCTGACCCTCAGTGTAGAGGTTAAGCCCACAGCTGGCCGGGGCCCCGGCAGACACAGGTGGAAGGTGTAGTGCAGGGAAGGAAGCCACTTGCCGTGTGAAGCCGGGACAGAGAGAGGCTTGGCAACAAGCTGGAGAGGGAAGATGCCTCCAGTCAGCCGCTGACCTTCCTAACTCAGGCCCGCCTCCTGGGGGCGCAGTCAGCCCGAATCACCCAGGACCGCATCCCCTGGTGGTGTTAGGGCCCCTGAGGAACGTGGGTAAATAACTCCCAGAAATTCAGAGGAGGCAAAAGGAGATGTCTTTCTTAGCTAGCGATAAAGGTTTTTCTTCCTGACGAATCCAGCTCCTCCACGAAAGGCACCTTGCTCGTGTGAGAAAACCTGGGCCATCAGGGCTCTGAGCGAGGCTTGCAGAGCTGCAGACCAACAGGAGCATCCTGACGAACATTTGTGACCTGCTGCCAAGTCCCGTGCGCGGGCTGATTTGGTCCCGGCTGTGTTTTCTCTTGGGAAGCATAGGACGCCACCAAGTTAATTCAGCCAGCTCTACTTCCTTTATTAAATGTAATTTTGAAGTAACTTTGTAACTTCTACAGTTCTGTTTGAGAAGGAACTAATTTTTAGTTTTTCATTTTTGAATCTGTCTATTTTTAAGTAACTACAAATTAGATTCTGATTTGACCAGTTTACTTAAAAATGTAAACTAGAATACTTACTATTTTGGTTTCTGTTTTTACATCTTGAGCCCCGGACATTTATATTGCAGATCGCAAACACTTTGAAGTCCTTAAGGCTTGTGTCTAAAGTGACTGTTGGATGCTGAGGAGAACAAAGGCAGTTAAATAATGGCCTTGCTCTCAAGCCTTGTAATTGACTCATAAGAGAGACGCTGCTGGAAACTTTGAGAAAGAACCCTGAGTTGAAGCTCGAGGGATTATCCTGGGTTAGCCTGAGGAGGCAAGGTAGAAAGGTCAGGAACAACATAGCAAAACTAGGATGGATTCCTGAGACAGCTTGGCATGCAGATTTCTAACAAACCCCAGACCTTAAGGACCAGCTGACATCATTCTTTTTTTCTTTTGAGATAGGGTCTCACTTTATAGTTCACGCGGGCCCTAAGCTCACTGTGTAGCCCAGACAAGCCTTGAACCCACAGCAATCCTCCTGCCTCTGCCTCCCAAGTGCTGGGATTACAGGCACTGTGGTATGTGGTACTGATTGCTGGTGGGCATGAGTTCCCAAACCCAGTACTATATGTGGTTACTGGAGATGGAACCCGGGCCCTTGCGCTTGCAATGCAGGTGTCGGAACCACTGAGCTAAATCCCCAGCCCTGACATCCATTCTTACAAGTTAGTGTAAGCTTTGCTGAAAAATATTGGCAAATATGTCATAGATAGAAAGACCAGTGACTACGACTGGGAAAAATCACACTACACAATATTTCGTGAAAAGTAATATATCTAGTTTCAAGGATGGGACATACTTGGAGGTATTGCAGTTAAACCAAGGCTCCGCTAGGCCCCTCTGCCGTGCCGTCCTACGGTGGAACCACCTCACTTTTGACTGAAATCTCCACAAATGGAGCCAAAACAAACCTATCCATTTAGTTGCAGCGTCCTGGCGCCCAGCGAAGCGACTAGGACAGCTGCTCACATCCCGTCGTGGCCGGGAGCCCTGAGTCTGGCCACCGCTGGCTCCATCTGCACAGCTCAGACCCGAGACTGGCCTTCGACCTTCTGTGACCTTGGACCTTGTTCGCTCCCCCAGCGGTGCTCCTCCCTGGGCTCCCTCAGCCCTGAGAAGTGTGTTTCTCACCCAGAGATTCTGTTAGGAGGTTGGCTTGGTTGATTCTGAGTTTAACCTCTTCCACACCTTCCGGTTTTTTGCTGCTGTTTGCTGTTCTTGCTTCCAAACTGGGAAGGTTTGGGACATAACTGTCTGTACTGGCTTCATAAAACCCTCCGACTGTTATGTTCCTGTTTCCTCTGAACTCACTGTCGCTCAGCACTGTGGGTCAGCCCTGTTCCTCCACCCCAAGGGGCGCCTCCTAACATTTTCCTGGTTCTCGACATCCACCCCTCCTCCCTCTTGGCCCCGATGTGTGACGCCCTTCTCTTCCAGCAGGATAAGCTCCGTTCCAGTCCCTGATCTTCCTCTCAGAGCAACTTCCTCCACAGATGAGGAAATGTTTAAAGATTAGCAACATTCAGTGTTGGATAGGACAAAAGGCACCTTTAAACTGCTCTAGTAGGAGAATGAAGCAGTATTACTGAGAAATCCTGAAACTGCTGCCCAAACTGAAAAGGCGCACGCCCTTTGACCTAGTGATCTACCTTGACTTCTAAGAGTTTAAGAAAAAGTGGAAGTACAGAGATGTATGCACAGAGGTTTGCTACAGCTTTTTTTTTTTTTAATGTGAGATGGTTTAAATGCCTCTTTTACAGGGGAATAGAAAAATAAATTAGGTATGATAGATGTAATTTCCTGCAGTGCAAAAAGAGGAAGAGTTTGTGTGTCCTGACACAGAAATGTTTCTCTGATACAAAGTGAGATGAAGAAGTTAGAGGCTAGTTACCAAGAGTGAGATCTCATTTTTATAAAAGAACATATAGACACATTTAGGAAGATAAAGCAATATATTCTTTATACCAAAAGATGTGGAGGGATGTAAGGGCTGTAGATGCCTAGTGTATACATATCTGTGATTCAGATTTATTAAGCGGTTTGACCTTTGTAATTTAATGACATAAAGAGAAAGTAAGAGCCACGGTAGAGACACCCTCTGTTACATTTACCGGCGTCCCTTGTTGCTCCACGATCAAGGTGGTGTCTTCGGAAGAGGAGCTGTGTCCTGTGAGTGTTAGACACTGGGCCCAGATTCCAGGCTCTGAGAGATCCAGATGGGAGCATTCAGAGAAACTTGTCCCTGCTTCTTCGTTCTGAGCACTGTCACCAACACTCAGATATTTTCATTTTGGCTGCGGTCCACTATTTTTAGCTCTTTATTTATTTTCGGCCCACCCTGAGGGCTGTGCGGGCACCGGCCTTCCACACGGGAGGGGGGCGGCTGGAGGGCTTCCCGTGTGCTGATTTCTGGTTTCCCGGCCCCTTTCCTGGCTCTGACAGAGCAGGAGTGCTTGGCCCATCAGCATCTCTGTGTCTGACTTGAATTAGGGCCGCGGGACAGGCCCCACCTGGAGAACTGGTGCCAAAATTAAATGAGAAGCTTCCATTTATTTCAAGGGAAACAGAGACACAGCATGCAGGTGACGTCTAAGCATTAGGCCCCTTTTCCTGGTTGGCAGGATGGAGACATCTTTTGGGGGAACAGCGCACACAAATCTAGTGTGTCTTTTAGAAGAGTGATGTCAGCCATGTTTTATTACGCACGCTGTTCCTGGATGCAGAGGATGAACTTACCCAGCGTGTGTCCGGACTGTGACAGACTGACTCGCCTCGCCCTCTGGAGCATCACACAACTTCTCTTCCCGTGATGTGGGCTCAGGAGGAGCTCTGCTCGGGCCCAAGCCCTGCATTACCCCTTAGAATTCTGGGCTCCTGTCTTCGCCATGTCGTTCAGACCAGCCTTGAGCTCACTGCGTAGCCCAGGCTGGCCTCAAACTCGCAGGGATCCTCTGGCCTCAGCCTCCCGGGGCTGGAATCAAACGTGTGGGTCACCACTCCCGGCTCTTCTCTTTTTATCCTTGAAAGTCATGCTCGAGAGTCTGCCCCATAAAGAAGCAGTGACAGCCTGGCCCTTCTTTTGCGAAACCTTCCCTGCAGTCAGTGGCCCTTATCCTTTATCCCTGCCTCTGTTGCCACCCTGGTGAGAGTATGGTCTCTGCTGACTTCCCCACACCCTGTCGCTCACGCCATACCTGCCTCCTTCGCCTCCCTGCTGGAAAGGGCCTCTTGAAAGCCACTGTGTCCTTCGCTCGCTGCCAACCGAATGTCTTGTCTCTGTCAGGTCTGCAGCCGTGTGCGCCGGGCTTGGCCTCCTGTTCTGGCCTCTTGCTTCTCTCCCCGCTGCTCCCACCCTTGCAAGCTGGTGACCCTTGCGGGTCTTGTCTCAGCCACCACGGCCCTGCTCCTCATGAAGAAGAAGTGGTGTGCCACTTCTTCCCAGGTCTTCCTGTGCCACTTCTGGGGGGCATAAAGTCTGCACTTCCAAACTGTGCTTCTTGCTTGCATGCCTGCGTCTTATTTTCAGGGCCTTAAAGAATTTCGCCCTCTGGGTGTCTCAGAAATGACTTAAGTTCAACGGATCCACAGAGAGCTCACACCCCCCACACACTCACACACACACACACACACACACACACACACACACACACACCCTTTTGGCCTCATTTGGCAGCCAGTCCTGACATCCCACCCACCGGGATCGGATTTGGCCTCATCTGACGACCCTCTCTCCCTCTCTGTCCCCCTCTTCTTCTCTCCCTCCCTCTTTCTCCATTTCTCTCTTTCCCTCTCTCTCCCTCCCCCGCCTCCCAAAATACAGCTTCTCTGCTCCAGTTTTTAAAATAGAAAAGGAGGCTCCCCCGTCTTTTTCCCCTCTGCTCATCTGAGCGAGCATGACCCCCGGTCAGTAGTCATACCACTCCTCACCCCTGGGGGACCTGGGCCGGTGGCTCCTGTGCCCCGCTGCCCGCCCCTTCGCTCCTGCTACAGCCCTGACAGGTGTCCCCGGAGGCTGGGACTAGAGGCAGTGACTCCTGGAGACCAACTCCGGCATCTGTGCCCCTCTGAGGAGCGGCTGCAAGGCCAGGCCAGTGTCCTCTCAGGGCCCTGCTGCCTGTGTGACTTTACCCTAGGCCAGCGGGCTGAGTGAGCTGCACTTCGGAAGAGCTGGTATGGCTATTGGCCTCCAGGTGCTCAAGAAGCCAAGAGCCTCAGAGATCTGCAGAGAACTGTAGATGTCTTCAGAGCCCGGCAAGGACCTGGGGGGAAGGGACAGAGGGCAGAGGCGCTGTGAGCTCCAGACAGCGGCCGAGTCTCTGAACTCGGCTGTGCGGAGTGTGAGTGTTAAAAGCTTGGGTGCCCTGGCTCTCAGTGCTCAGGCGGAAATGCTGGGGAGCCGGAGCTGCCGGCTCACGAGGCCCGGGCTGCTGCCAGCTCCGGAGCTTCCCTTCGCCGGCTCTTGATTCCCACTGCAACGGAGCAAAGAACCAATGGGTGACGTTCTTAAGAACAACAGCACGTGGACACTGTGAAGCGCTTGCCCCTGTGCAGAGGTCCCCACTGGGCCCCAAGAAGCTTCATGGAAGAGCTGCTGGAGGCGTGTGGGGAATCATGCAGTGAGGGGCCTTTCCACCCTCCCTGTGGAGAGGACACTCAGTAGGAAAATGAAGTTCATGTTGGAGAAGCACTTTGTGGACTGTTACACCAACCTGGAGATTAATCACGTTGATGAAATTGTTCACTGGGCTAGAGCTCACTTAAAATATTTAAATTCAAAATTAACAATAAAAAGTAACCTGCTAGAGATGTTCTTGGGTAAATAAGCTTAAAGTAGGTTGCTCAGGCTGGTTTCAAACTCCTGGGCTCAAGGAATCTTCCTGCCTCAGCCTCCTGAATGGCTGGGACTAGAGGCATCATGTACTACTGCATCTAACTTGAAAGTCCACTTAAAAAACATAGATTTTACATTTGAGAGCAGTTTAGACTCAGCAAAATGGGAAGGTACAGGGATTTCCTGCATGCCCTTTACACCCCCTCAGTCCCTCCCCCGACAAGCCCCACCCGAGGGCACCTTTGTGACAATTGAAGAACCTACGCTAACTTAACCTTAGCATTGCTTGAGAAGTCACGGTTTATACTAGCTTTTGTTTCCAGTTTTCATTTCTGATGTGTAAACAAAAAAGTGTTTTGTGATCTGTAAATTAGTTAATCATAATGATCACTTAGTATAGGAAGTGCTAGCTTTTGGTTTTTTGAGACGGGGTCGCTGACCTTGGACTCACTGTGTAGTCTAGGCTGGCCTGGCCCTCACACTGATCCTCCTGCCTCAGCCTCTCACGCTCAGCTTCAGTTTTTAAAATATGAGAATCTCGAGAGAACGAGGAGCTAGAGACACAAGTACTAGAAGTGCTCTGTTTACATCCAAATGAAAAGCAGAATGAGTTTTCTTAACTCCCAGCTCATGGTACCTCTTTACCAAAAGTTGAGTCTGTCTGCCGAAAAGAGCAGCATTTCCCTGGAGTGCTATTGTGTAAGAAATAATTCTAAGAACTGTTGACTTGAGCTTGAGGTTGCAGATGTCTGTTACGCTTACTGCCCAGAGCGGAGTTTGTTTACTTAGAGTTGTAAATTGTGGTCTCCAAAGGAGGCTGGCTGGAGTCGCTGGGCGCAGGCTCTGCTCGGGGCCCCGCACAGGGTGGAGGTGTTCTCCTCACAGAATCTCCTGCACAGGCCCAGAAAATGCAGAGCTAACAGTTTGAGTTTATAGGCCTCCTGCTCCAGGTCAGAGTGAGGTGGAAATGGGAACTAGTCCCTGCCCGCTTTAATGCTTTTTAAAATTTGTAAACAGAGGCCATTTTTTATGTTAAAGTGAGCCTACAAGTCCAGTCTGAACCTTCTGGCACCCAGCGGAGGGGCCACCTTCTCAGGCCTCTGCCGAACACCAGGACAGGCCCCTCCACCAAGAAAGCCACTGTAAGAACCACCAGCTTCAATGCAGAGCAGGGAGAAGAAGGCGCCCAGGTCCCACAGGCCTGGTTCTGGGTCTAGGGACCGTCACGTTGACACTGGCAGCAGGAGCCCTTCCTGACACACTGCCGTGGGAGTGCAGGCCAGCATCGCTGCCGCTGCAGCCACTGCCAATCAGAGCTCGCCAGGTGTCCCGGGAGACCAACAAGCTCTGCTCAGCACCACGTCTGCCGTGTTTGCTTCTCCCGGGTGGAGTCCTGACCTTGCCCTGTGCTGTGGCCACGCCAGGGGTGCCCCGGCTGTGACAGTGTCCCCACTTGCAATCCTGTTCCTCATTCCCCTGATAAAACCTCTTCCCGCGGAGAGTCAACTCTGCGCCTTTGATTAGACACCAGTGGAAAGTTCTGCCCTCTCCGAGGACTGAAAGGGAGAAATGACGGAGCATGGCTCACGCTGAGGACACGACTTAGAGTAAAAACATTGTAAAAAATTAAAAGAAAATTCATTTCACTTTGAAACACAAGAGTTTTGGAAATTTTCCATGGGACGGTGTTCACTGCCTATCAGTCATAACACGTGCTTCAGTAGTCGCTCATCATCCCCGTATTTCATGGGGGGACCCAGGCGGTGGGGATTGAACCCAGGGCTTCGAAGAGCACGCGAAGCACACACTTTGTCACAGAGCCGCACACTTTGCCCTGGCCGCTGTTATTTTAAGACAGAAAAAATAAAGATTTAATGTAGATTTTAAAATTAATCTCTGAAAGTCATAATTTATTTGAGGAATTATGCTAAAGAAATGGAAGAAGAGTGTGGCTGTACGTGTGTGTGTGTGTGTGTGTGTGTGTGTGTGTGTGTGTGTAGTCGACCCTGCACATCTTCCAGCAAAAACCATTTAGAAGCTGTGTCCACAGTGAACGCTGCAGATGCTTTTCCTGGTCGCTGTCTAGACAGTACAGTGAGAGAACCATTTCCACAGCAATGACACTGTATCAGATGTTACAGTCTGGAGACATTCAGGGAGCTGAGCGGGTTATGTGCAGCTGAATCTGCATCTTCCCTAAGGGTGGGGCTCTGCGGACTCGGGGGTCTGCGGACTCGGGGGTCTGGGAAGGTGAGATTCCTTGTGATTTTTTTCCCCGGTAGCACAGGCTCACCAGGACACAAGGGCAGGCAATGACCTGACATGCTCAGAGCCACTCAAGGGGTCACGTGGCTGAGCCACGCGGGAACCGTTTTCACCCTTTACCGTCATCATTTTTAAAACCAAACCCTTTTTCTACTGCTAGAAAGTTCCCACTTGACCAGTGGCCCAGGACAGGCCTCCTCCCCTGGGGCCTTCCGGGAAGCCAGCCGGGGCCAGCATGTGCCGACCCCCCCCCCCCCCGCCTGGTGTCGGTACTGTAGCTACTGTCTTTATTTTGAAAGTGTAAAGCAACAAAATGAAAGGGAGAAAACCTCATCAGAGATCACAACTTCAGAGGGCAAAAGTTCAAGAAAGGGTTTATTTTTAATGTTGCAGGGGGGACAGATGGTGAGTGAGACCGAGAGTTGTGATGAAGAGCTACAGCTCGGAGCGGGCGGCTCTTCCCGGCCTTCCACAGAGGCTTCCCGGGGCCGGGCCGGCTCAGTGGGCAGAGCTTCTCTCTGCTCGCCTGAGATGGAGACCACCTCCTTTCATGACATTCACAAGTGCCCGGGAGGAAGGGGGGACAGAACTTAGCACAAGCAGCATAGGACGCATAGGATGACTGTGCCCAGCAATTGATGTAGGAGAGCCCTTCATTTGCACAGCTGTCAGTGCCGCCTCCTGCCAGCTTATTTGCTAGTACGAGGGATGCGACTGCAGGTGAGCAAGCCTCAGAGGAGGCCAGGAACCAGGACTGACCTTGTGTTACAGGTTAAAACACGCACGTGGCTTGAGGTCTACGACTTTCTTAGGTTTGTGAATTTCATCTGTTGGTATAACCAACTGAAAAAAATTTCTCACCTTTTACCTAAAAAAAGAAATCTGCTTACAGAAGCTGAAGGCTGTGCAGGAAATATATCACTTATTAGTAATGTGTTCGGCAGAAAACCAAGGTCAGAAAAAGCCGCACAGCTCGCCCAGCACACGCCACACCACTGCTGAAGTGTTTTGCTCACCGCCTTGGGGATGTGGTTGTTATTGCTAACAAGGACCCCACTTTTTCCCAAGAAGATAAGAATCCAAGACACCCAGGGGCAGACTTTGGGCCTCAGGTTCGTGTCCTCGTTCATTTCAGGGACACAGAGTACCTGACAGGTCCGGTGGGCACTGTGCGAAGCTCTGGTCACAAGGGAGAGGCTGGCAGAGGACAGCTGTGCTCTCACCAGATGAGCCACCCAGCTGTGCTCAGTAGTGCTGCTGCTACCAAGGGGACCGTGGAGGCTGGGGCCCATCTGAAACAGGCTTTGCCTTCTGCTGCTGAGATCTGTTATGGGGTCAGGGGTACGCAACATTGTTTTTTGCGGCAGAAGGATCAAAATATTTTTGTTTTTGAGACAGGGTCTTCCTTTGTAATTCAGGCTGGTGCTGAACTCACTACGTAGCCCAGGCCAGCCTTGAACTCACAGCAATCCTCCTGCCTCTGCCTCCCAAGTGCTGGGATTACAGGCGTGAGCCACCACTCCTGGCATTATGATATGTGGTGCGGTGGATCGAACTCAGGACCTTGCGTTTGCCAGACAGACAGCAGACCCACTGAGCTAAATCCCTGGACCAGGACAAAAATATTTTTAGAATGGCTTTGTGGCTTAGAATTTGTTTGTCCCCCAGCCCTTTTTTATTTTGAGGTGGGATCTTGCTAAATTGCTAAGCCACCCAGTCTGGGTTCAAACTTTCTAACCCCCTGCCTCAGCCTCCCAGAGTGTTAGGATCACAGGAGTGCAGTACTATACCCGCATCTGGCTGGAGCTATTTTAAAATCTGGGTGGGCAAGTACCGCGGGCCAGTCTAAGTCTGTCCAGGCTGCACATTCAGGAGGAGTGGCAGCCTGGGCCTGAGCTGCCTCCAGGTGCCTCGTGGCGATTCTCCGCGTCTTGAGGAGGCAGAGTTCATGCGGAGGTGAATATGGTGACCGCTCGCTAGACAACCTTGCTGCTGCCCTCTTAGAAAGTCCTGCTTCCCTTTCCTAGATCGCTGGTGCTGGTACTTGCAGCCTCCAGTCTGAGTGTGAAGCTTTGTTCTGAATTAGACTCAGCCCAGGCTCATGGGCTTCCACTGAGAACAGCGTTTAAGACTTAGGGATTCTTCAGAAGAACACACACAGTGACGGTGCGAGGATGTCGGGCACAGGGAGGCCAGGGGTGACTGGCTGCGGGGCCAGGGCCAACTGTGACTCGGCCCAGGGCTGCCGAGGGGGGCACAGAGGGCACCCGGTGGTCCTGGAGTGGAGACTGTCAAGAGATGCCAGAGAGAGACTGCCCAGGGGGACAGGGAGCACGGCTGAACTGGCAGAGTACAGATGCCATCATGGCTTTTTTTACACAAAAAAGCCACTTCTGTCGCTGCACTCGGCAAATGCGGTGAGTTTTCTGATGATGATAAGAAACTCCTGATTCTAGTCACCTCCAAGCTGAAAGGTGAAGAGTTGAAGGCCTTTTGCCCTCTCAGGATGAGTAAACCTCAGCCTCCTCCTCACTCAGTGCAAGGCCGGAGAGGCGGCAGCCCCGTCATGATGTCGGAGATGCCACGGCTGCCCAGCTTGACGTCCTGCCCCGGGAGGCTGGCAGGGCTCCCAGAGACCCTGCTTTCCCCGCAGCAGTCTTTCCGCAGGGACAGAAAGACAGTGCCTCACCCGCCGTGGCAGCCCAGGGTTTCGAGGGCACCTGTGCTTCTCCCCGGCAGATGCTCGGTAACGTCCTAGCCACGCTGAAGCATACCTTTCCATGCTGGTTACCGATCGGAGTGCTCGTGGGAATTCACGAGAGTGAGGAAAAGCTGTGTGTGTCACGAGGCAAGAATTTCAGCCTCTCGTGTGCAAAGTGAAGGGACAGACTGGTGAAATCTGTTCACACACGTGCACACTGGCACATGCAAACACACGGATGCGTAAACACACAGGCAGACAAAAGAACGCAAATTGCTTGTTTTGGGAGTGTACTAGGGATTGAACCCAGGACCTTCACACTAAACTACATCCCTGGGCTTTTCTTCATTTTTATTTTGAGACAGGATTTCTTAAAGTTGCGCACTGCCCAGATGGCTCAAAACTCAAGATCTTCCTGCCTCAGCCTCCTAAAGTGCCGAGATTACAAGTGTGTGTCACTGTGCCCAGTTTCAAACTTTCAGTGATAAATATCCATAAAGAACTAGGAAAGGGATGGAAGAAAGTGATCTTACTGTTTTTCTTTTCTTGTTTCATATATTTCCAGATTTTTAAACTTTTCTTTTTACAACAAGATGTATTTTAGTAATTTTTAAAAAGAAGGATTATAAATTCATCCCTCCAAGTAGAACGATAAAAACAGTGCAGTTATTTGAAAACTGCTCAGCAGTTCCTCAAAAATGTAAGCGCAGAGCTGCCATGAGACCCAGTCATTCCACGCCAGCGGTTTACAAGACAGAGGAAACATCTGCCCACACACGGACTGGAGCATGAGAGCCGCTGCAGTGCGGTCTGTGCTGACCCCCAGGGAAGCGACAATCAGGAAGCCGGAGGAGGAGAGCCGCACAACGGAGCCGCGTAACTCTTCGGCATGGATCAGGGCAGCTCCTGTCACCCGCATGACACGCATGAAAGGAGCCGGACAGAGGGGGCACGCGCTCTGTGCAGTATTTAAATCTGTATAAAATTCTAGAAATGCAACCAAGCTACAGTGACGGGAAGCAGCTCTGTGGCTGGACGGGACTTGAGCTTGGGGTGGAGCAGGAAGGACGTCGTACAAACGCCGACGGACACGCTGGGGGAGCTGCTCACCGCCTGCACCGGGGCGCTGCCGCCGCGGCTGCCACTTTATGCCACAGCATGCTCACCCCGTCCGTTCAAATGAGGTGTTAATTAGAGGGTGTTAATTATACCTGGAAGACTCTACTATAGATTCCTATGGGAACACTTTGAGATAATCTGAGGGTGGAGGGTAAAAGGGAAAGGAACACTTCACCCTTTGAAGAGACGACTACTAGCATGGGGCCAGGGGTCTCCCAAGACATTTTCAGGTCTGCCAGGGTCACACCAGCCAGTCTGCCCACTTCACCAGGGAACTGTGCCAGAAAAATCAGAGGCGGAGAAATGATGATTTGATAAACCAGTGAAAGCAGAATAACACCCCCTCCGGTGGTATGAGAACCCTGGAGCTTCTTCGTGTTGCTAACAGCTCTTGGAAGACAAGTT
Organism: Petromus typicus; assembly: GCA_004026965.1. Classification (NCBI taxonomy): domain Eukaryota; kingdom Metazoa; phylum Chordata; class Mammalia; order Rodentia; family Petromuridae; genus Petromus; species Petromus typicus. The sequence goes on from PVIR01011539.1 coordinate 39,379, forward strand.
AGCTGTTGGACGCTGCTCCGCCGTCTGGATGAACAGGGTTGATTTTGCCCAGTTGCTCCAGTGTGTGTATGATCCATATCCTGCAGTGTCCAGCTTTGAACACAGACTTGTGTGTACGCAGCTGTCCCACAGCACCAAATGGGTCCAACTCGGTTGGTTCATGACTCAGTTACAAGTTTAAAAAAGTGATACCTGAAATGCCCATCTTCTAAATTCATTTGTTATGAATTGTTTCCCTGAGTTACTGGAAAGGTAACACAGTAGTGACAACAGTGCTCAGCTTTCAAAGTGGCTGTTGGGACTCAGTGAGACAGGGCAGAGCCATCATGTTGGGCACGAGTGGGACACCGTGGTGCCAGAGTCGCCAGTCCCTGTGCCCACACGGGACTGGTCAGTCTACTGTGTCTGCCAGGCTGGTTTGAGAGATCCTCGCCGTGGTTAAGAATGATGTGTCCCCAGTTGATACCTCTCCAGAAACTCATCGGAGACAAAGCCAGCCCCCCCGTGCTCCTGCTCCTGCTGCCTGTCTCAGGCTACCCCAGCAAAACCTGGAGGACACCACGAGCACTGCTGAGATGTGGCACAAAACATACATCATTCGGGCTCCCAAGAAGGGCTGGGAACCTGAGAAAGCCAGGTGCGTCCAGAGCTGTTTGATTCAACAGTCTTTCTAAGGGTGGATTTTTAGCCAGGCTCAAGTTCAGTACTTAGCAGAAATGTTTAGTGAGCATGTGTGTGTGCACACACATGCACACACATGCACGCACATGCACACACGTGCACGCACACCCATATGCACAGTCACAGCTTCTGCTCATCAGTAAAGAGAAAGATGAATATATGATTGCACATAGAAATGCAGAATATATCCAAATACAGCTTCTCTGAAATAAGTTGCTGTTTCATAGCGGAGGGACGGAGTGGCTTTCTCAAACATGCAGTCAGTACGTGGCAGGAGGAGCGACCTGGTTTTCTATGTACCAAATTCACGTTGACAGAAAGTAATTGCAGCACAGGTGGCATTTTCCCCGTGCATGACAGTGTCCAAGGCATCAGTACCCTTCTCATAAAGACAAGTCCACAAGAAGAGGGGGACACTGTCAGCACAATGGAGCCACTCTCACTGTACACAGAACCAATCAGAAACGTGCTATTTCGGACCAATCAGATACTTGATATCTCAGCCCTCATTTGAATCTGGCCCTGTCTGTAGGACCGATCAGAAGATTCCCTTTGCAGTCCTTCATTTGCATGTGGGCACAATCTATCAAAAGACACACCTGAGGGGCCGGGGATTTGACTCAGTGGTTCCGTTGCCTGTTTTGCAAGCGCAAGGACCCAAGTTCGATCCCTGGTAACCATATACCATACTGGGTGTGGAGACTCACGCCCAGCATCAATCAGTCCCATATACCACGGTGCCGGGCGTAGTGGCTCATGCCTGTCATCCCAGCACTCGGGAGGCAGAGGCAGGAGGATTGCTGTGATGTGAGTTGGAGGCTGAGCTCAGGGCCAGCCTGAACCACAAAGCGAGACCCTATCTCAAAAAAAAAAGACACACCTGATCCTTCATTTGCCAAAAGCAGGAAGTCAAGTGAGCTTTCCACAGGATGATTACACAGACAGCAGATGTGATGCAGGTGTTTGGGAGGGCAACTCCTAATGCCTTGTCTGCCGGAGACGGAGAAACTCAGGGATCTCGGATGCAGAAGAGCCTTCCCTGGTCCTTAGGGCCACTGTGAGCTTTTGACTGGCCACTCTCACTGTGAGCTAATTCTGTCCACCTCCAGTGGTGGCGCAGCTCCCCTGCCTCTTCTGTGTCTTGTCCAGGCCTGTGTTCAGAGCACCGTGAGACACAGCAGAGGAGACAAGTTACTTATCTTCCTCTTGGGAGGTGTAGCCAGGGGCTCACTGATCGATGACACACTCACACTGAGTGGACGCTGCCGTGAGAAGGGATGTCTGTCTCTTGCCTCCCCTGATGTAATGGGGAGTGGCCCACATCCCTGAGGGACACTGTGGAAGACCCTGGCTGGCTGTGGTGTGAGTGATGTCTGCCTTGGCTTGGCACACCTTTGGCCGGGACTGAATGATCCCTTAGTAGTCCTGTGTCTCCATCTGATTGGAGTCAGAGGTGCCTGTGCGGGGGTCCACAGAGGGGAGAAGCCAGGTGACGCTTCTGCCCCCAACCAGCCGTGGCTGACAGCATGTCCTCTGCGATCCAGCTTTGCTCCTTGCTGACCTCTGCCTTCGTGTGCTGCTCCAGGGATGGGAGAACTCACATGGGAAGCGTGTGGTTTGGGGTCAGGAAACCAGGTACCTGTGTCAGGTTCTACCCACAGACCAGGTCCGCGACCAGCTGCTGCTTTCCGGACCTCCGAAGCTGCGAGTCAGCCCTCGGCTGGCCCAGAAGCCTGGAAACGCGCTGTCGGCACATCAGCCGGGCGCCTTCGATGTGGTTTTGACATCCTGAGCAGCAGTACCATGTGGTGAGGTGCGGAGTCGCTGTCCGGAACGAGTTCTGGGGTCTGTGTGCGCAGGCGTGTCTGGGCCTGAGCCCCGGGAACTGTCGTGTACCCTGCCAGCCATACATGAGGAAAATCTGGCAAATGGGGGATCCGTAGCAACTCTCTTCTGTTCTGGTGAACTAGAGGGTAAACTTGGAGCCTGCACATCGGGATACATCCAGCTTTTTTTTTTTATTGTGAAGGAGGGTCCGGCTAAGTTGCTAAGTTACCCAGGTAGGGCTCACATTTGTGATCCCCCTGCCTCAGCCCCTGGACAGCTGAGTTTCCAGGCGTGCGCCACCGTGCCTGGCTGGTTCCATAACAACTTTCTAGAAGAAGTACTTTCTACAGAAGTGCCCGTGTAGTGCCACAGATACAAATTCTACTTAACATTCATGAGGAATCGGTTTTGTGATGTTACTCGACAGCAACACTTGCTGGGTTCCAAAATGTTTCATGTTGTCACGCAGCCGTGCAGCCTGATCTTGGTACGTTGCCAAAGCAAAATACCAGTGGCTCAGTGATAAGCTACCCTCCTCCTCACCTCCTCCAGTGCTGGAGGTCTTCCAAAGCTTGGTACTGTGGCTGGTTGTGTGTGAAGCCTTCTAGGTCCTTCTCTAGAATTACATACACATCTATGTTCTTAGACAAACAGCACATAATGTTTTGGTGTTGTTGCTATTAGAAATGGAACATGTCAGCCTTGCATTGCTGTGTTCATTCACAATCACACCCGGAGGCCCTTTCCCTGTGAGCCGAGCTGGATCCACTCCATTTTTTTATTGGTGCGTGTTTTTAGTACCTAATGTTTACATCCGTCTTTGGGGAGAGACACAAAAACTTAACACATCTTGATTCTCTTTATTGCCCCCCCCATCTCTGGATACCTTCCCATTTGCAGAAGCTCGGTCTCTGTTTCCTATTGTCTGTCTTTTATTTTGCTCTTTAAATTATTTATACTTTGGGGTTTCTCATATGAAAGGAACCATGTGCTATCTAAGCTTGTGTGTCTGATTTATTTCACGTAACATTATGGTCTCAAGGCACGTCCATTTACCTACCAGCGACTCAAGTTTATCCTTTATGGCAGAGGTGCGCATTGCATATTAATGTCGCATCTTTATCCACTTACCCGCTGACGGACAGACAGGCCACTGCCAAGACTTAGCCATTATAAGCTGTGCCGCTATGCACATGGCATGCTGGATCTCTATGCCCACTTCATGTTAACTGCCGCATAGTATTCCATTGAACAGGTGTAACCCTCGTCTTCCTGATGATCATGTATGTCGGTTTTCTAAGCTTTCCAACAAAGTGAAGGCTGCCGCCATCTTTGTCATGATGTCTCTCGGAGAAATGCGTTCACATCTGTCCAGCAGGGATGGCCGAGTGGAGCAAGGGAACCCAGGGGAGCGAACTTTGTATTTTCGCTGCTCTTCCCCTCGCAGTGTGGTGGGATCAGTTTTCACATTTTGAGCCCGAGCAGCCACCGGTGATTCCTCCCAAGTCCTGTCAACTAACTTGTCACTGTTGGCCTAAACCATTACTCTTGTTTGACATGCATTTCCCTGATGACCAGGTCAGATGCTTTCTTTCTTTCTAATTGGGGGAAAACTGCATGCATTTGCACATTTTTGTTTTTTGTTATGGGAGGAGAACTTTTGTCAGCGAGACTGCAAAGAGCAAGAGGTAACATACAGTTGAGATATTTTTCTTTATTTCAAAAAGTCACGAAAAGCATCTGCAATGGAGAAAAAAAAAAGCTGTGGCGTGTTTGTTTTTCCGTAGCGTGACTTCAACACCCACACACCTTTGCAAATGGAGTGAAGCCCCCCAAACACGGCACCCACAAAGATGAAAGGCAAGGAGGAGTCAGGCGACTGCTGCTGCTCTGAAGCCGAGAGCCGGTCCCCGTGCTCAGGCTGACTGGTCCGTGTCCCAGACCCGCCACTAAGACCTGCCACGTGTGGCCGGCAATCCCACAGCCTTCCCAGTGAAGCCTGTCTTGGGGAGGTCGTGCTCGAGCTGCTTGGAGCAGGGCCTTATCGGCTGCCCATCTGAGGAAGTGCGCTCATGGCTCCAGCGGGGTTATCTGAGGGGCCGATCTCACTCACTGGAGGAGACCGGCAGTCAGGTGGCTGTGGGGTGGAGCCAACCGCAGCTCTGTTTATCTCTGGGCGCATCTCGGGGGAAAGCTGAGGCTAGGGGCTGAGAAGATGGGTGTCTCTGGGGGGCGGGGAGGCCCTGAGGAAAGGGTGAGTCCCAGGCCCACAGCAATCCACAGGGCACAGTGACACCTCACGGGGACACATTCCACAGACACCTGGCCAACCTCCAACCCCGCAACAAGCTCCAGCCCAAGACAGCAGGAAAGGAGATGAATGTTAAAGACCCGCCTGCCTCGGGCGGGGGTTGGTTTGGATTAAGAATTTACCTTGGGTGAGTTTCTTTAGTGATTAAGGCCCCCGAGGAAACATGTCCGCCTTAGAGAATGGGAAAATGCTTGGCAGCTCTGAGGTCACCTCTGAGTAAGACGTTGACGGCATCATCGTCGTCGTAAGCTAGTGCCCCGGACCCCCCGGGCAGATGTCTGTGGGACACTGCCCGCCTCCGCGCTGGGAGGCGTAACTCTGTACCTGCCTTACAGCAGACTACCCAGACTCCTGCTCAGACTGAGTGTCACGGCTGAATTCCTTCCTCCAGGACACACGGAACCCAGGACGGAGGACAGGAGGAGCTGTTCCTCCCGAGCCTGCACCCGGCTCCCTGGAGACTGCCTGTGCTTGTGGCTGGCCGAGAATGGAGCGAGTGTGACATACCCTCCATACGTCCGTTTTTAAATATCTTTAAAAAAGATATAGGAGAGGCTCCGTCAGCTTTAAGAACCAGCTCTGGGCAGTTATGCTTCCATCCTTTGTGAAAATGGCTGTTGGGCTGGAAACCACTAGGAAGACACTACTTTACGGGCCCAGATGAGTTTTACAGGAAACAATCTGGCTGTCCGTCGATCAGGGACAAATGGTACAGGGCTGGCCTTCCCGAGGACCCGTGCAGGTGCGGGCTGTGGCGCATCTGTCACCCGGGTCCGGTGCTGTGGGACGCTTCCAGGGACTCTTTCCAGGTTCTTGGTGTCCTGGGATGTCTTAGGAAGGTCTCTCCTGGACAAATAATCACACACATACATGCCAGAGAAAGCTGACAGTGACCACAAGGCTAATGGCTGCCTTCTCCTGCACGCTTCCATTCTGATCTCAGCTCTGGGCCATCCTATCAGAACCCTGCTTGATGCCACACCGGAAGTGAAGACAGCGCTTTCTGATTGGCCCCAGGTACAGGGCTTATGAGCTGTTTTTCTCTGGATGTGTCTTGGATCTCCAAAATCAGGAGGTCATTCCCACCTGACCAGCTGGCTGCCCATGTCCTAATCTCATACTTCACACACACCCCCAGTTTCTGATTCAAAGGTTGAGGCATCCGAAGTTCTACCAAGTTTCTAGGTGACACTGACACTGATGGTGGGATGCACTTGGAAAATCACTGGGTTGGTAATAACTCACCAGAAAAATCTTTAACTTGGGAGAAAATAGACGCTGGGAAATTTTAGAGAGGGTTTGTGGCTATGGTATCATCTCAGGCTGCTGGGGTGGGGTTTGAGAGGCGCTTCTCCTGCCAAGGTTGTAAAGGCGGTGGTGCTGTGTCTGCCCTGCTCAGGGGGGCTGTGATGTCTTAGGAAGGTCTCTCTGACCCAACCCGAGGGCCAGGGTCGGGGGAGGATTAGCTGTGATGGAGGACGGGTGCATGTGGGAAAGGGTGCAGAATCTACCCGGATATTTATTACTTCCTCAGAGAATCACATGCATGTGGCCTTTGAGCTTTCTCAAATTTCCTGAGTACTTGAGATCCTGAGGACCATGTGGCATGCAGATTCAACTCAGGGGATCCGAGGCAGGCCTGCAATCTTGCATTTCTAACCAGCTGCTATGTGATACTGCAGTTGATCTGTGGGTCACACTTTACATTAGAAGATGTCAAAGAGTCCCCTGAGCTGTGTATTTTGCTAGTCAGCTATATAATATTTTTGAGATGTGGGGTCTTGCTGTGTCCCCAACGTTGGTCACACTGTCTCATCAGTAGCTGGGACTACAGGTGTGTACCACTATGCTCAGCTCAATTTTAGGCATTGTTAATTTATAATGTCTGCAGCGATTGTGAGGGTTTCATTCTTATGCCAGCCTCATGTGCCTTCTCATCTGTACAATATCATAAGTCCCTCACTTACTGATGAGATCTATTTTGGAAGAATGTTCACAATTGGGATTTTTCATAAGTACAACAAAGCAAGTCTGTACATCTTGAATGCAAACATGTAATGCAACGCATAAAAAAACAAACACACATGACATCTATAAATGAACTAAAATCACAGTAGAGTACAGCACACTGGGCAGCTAGAGGACCACATGGGGTGAGCGGACAGGAGGAGGATTACGAACCCGAGGAGGGAGTGTCGGAGGGAGATGGTGCAGCTGGGGGCCGGGCAAGATGGACCTTGGCTCAGAGCTGATGCTGACAACATCGGTTTTTCTGATGGGTTCTCTTCTGTCTATGCTCTTGAAGAAATGATCCAGTGGTGTCTGTGTAGGGCTCCTTTTTTCTCATCATTGATGACTCTAGCCCTGGGTGGCATTCTGGGCAGAGGCTGCAAGCTCTGAGCACGGTACACAGTCACCCTGTGCAGCCAGCACACAGCAGCCCCACTGGGATGATGGCCAGCAGACACATGAGACACTTCTCAGTTTGTTCTCGTCTATGGGTGTTCGCAGTGCGAGGTCTGTTCACATCTGTGAGAGTTCACAACTTGAATGTTGGTAAGTCTGAGATTTACTGTGTAGTTCTACTTAGTATTTTTGTAAGGATTGATAAGTAGTCTATAATGACTGAAAAAGAGCCAATAATGACAACCGTTACAGTTTGTTTCTT